>SNVD02015796.1:0-11989 GCA_013180625.2 Boswellia sacra | reverse complement strand
TGTTGGATCAGCGAATAGACGAATGCTTGTAATTTGTCAATTAACTCCCCTGCAGTTGAAGTTGTAACCAGGATTTGCCTCGCTGATTGTGAGATGAAGTTTTTTTCTACTGCTTGATCAAGAAAAGACAACAAACCATCAAAAAAATTATTGACATTTAACAAACCAATGGGTTTCCAATGGATGTTTAACTGTGCCCAAGAGGTGATTTGAAATATCTCCTCTAATGTACCATAACCACCGGGCAAAGCTATAAATGCATCGGACTTAACAACCATGTGTGCAATACGCTCATGCATGCTAGAGACCTGTAACTCTTCTCCGATTGTATTGCCTACGATATCTCGTACAGCTAATGGTTTAGGGATAATGCCGAGAACTTTGCTCCCCCCTAGGGTTGCAGCTGTTGACACACACCCCATTAACCCAAGACTACCCCCTCCATAAATCAAATGAATACCCTTCGCAGCTAATGTCCTACCAAGATCAAGAGCTGTCGTTGTAAACTCTCCATCTTTACCAAATTGCGATCCACAAAATACGCATATATTTTGGAATCGCCGAATAGGTGTTTTCTCCATTTCTAAAAATGCTCTAAACTTGTGCAAGACAATGATGTATGTTAGGTATTATGCGATTCAAGTGCAAGACAGGTTGTAAAATGACATTTGAGAATATGCAAAATGGATGTATACACACGTAAAACTCTCAAATTTGACACATGGGGACTTAATTTCGGTGGGGGATGCTCGATGCAGAGTTATCGGCCCAAAATTTGAAAAAAATGAGATATGCTTTCGGCGAGGTTTGACAAAACCTACACACTTGTCTCCCACGTGAAGCATGAAAATGGACATATACTTTCGGCGGGGGTTGACAAAACCCCCATACTTGTCTCTCACATGAAGCATTAAAAATGGAGATACACTTTCGGTGGAGGTTGACAAAACCTCCACACTTGCCTCCCACGTGTACTTATGCCATAGGGTAGTCATATGGTTTGTCAAAAAGAAAACTTGAAATTAAAACAAACAAAATCAACAAACAACAACAACATAAAAACAACATTGATAATTAGATCAAATGAAACAAGAAAAAAATTCGACAACAACAACACACATTCAAATATACAAGTAGTTGTGATTGTGGCTCACATCTTCCTCTGGTTTTACGTCCAGTAACGGCTGAAACGCCTTCTATGAGTCGGGGATTTGCTTCACATCCAGTTTTCTTATAAACTGGCAAACAGGGTCGTTTTTAGTCAGATTCTCTAGACTATAACACTACAATTCATCACGAAATTGTGTCCATAGATTAAGCAATTCACGCTGAACAAGTCCACAAGAATGTGACTCGAGAGTTTACAAAACATTATCCAGTGACTCATTACTCAAACCATTCTTAATAAATGAAAGTTTATCTTCTCTATTCCTGGACGCAAAACCCAATGAACGACAAGTCTGGTTACAATTCCATCTAGCACATTTATAACATACTTGTAACCTTTTCGCTCTTCGCCTCTTGGCGTAGTAGCTCTTTCCTAGACCAGGCATGTATTTGCGAGATTAATGTCCGGCTCACCGGACAATCTCACCTTGGCTTCGATAAGCCATCGGATATCAGCAGGCACATTTAGGAGCATCAATGCCCAAAGTCTAGTCATCCGTACTTTATAAATTTTAAACACAGCATTTTGAGGAAGTGAAGGGAAATATTTACGAAGGTTCGACAGAAAGATATCGGCATCCATTGAAGAGAAGAAAAGGAGAGATATTACCGATAATGCGATTGAGTTTGTTCTTCTCCCAGATATGCACGTTTCAAACCTTTGGGCAATGGTTTCAGCTCCCCTTTGGATGTTTCCTCAAGCTGTTGCATAAATGAATTCGAAGTACGAAATAATCAAATTAAACAAAAGGAAGAAAAAGAAAAGAGTAGAAATGAAACTAAAGACACATAAAAGAGATAACACCACAATAACAAACAAAAGTAAAAAACAAGTAAAAACAAATAAAAACAAATAAGACATATGTCAAAGAGAGATAAAACCTGATCAATTTGATGGCCTACGAAAGGAATCTCCTCGAGACACAAAAATCGATCATTATTACCTTATTTTATTTTTCTTTTATTTTTTTTATTTATTTTGCAAAAACATTGGGTTGCCTCCCAATAAGCGCTTGGTTTAACGTCCTCAGCCCGACGTTGGTTCCATCATGGGAGGATCCAATCTCTGTTGTGCTTCTCTAGTGGGCTTGGATCCTTCTTCCAATAAGAATTGGTGCATGAATATGGCTGGGCCATGGATGTTAGCAATCGTCCACCCAATAGCTATTTTGTGATCTGTAAGTATTCGGACAAGCTTCTTTTCTTGTATTTGTGCAAGGCCCATTTCCATTGTAACTGGCAAAGTATCATTCTCACCCAAAAACACATGCCTCAAATAATCCGAAAGTAGCTTAAGCTCCAAGGTATTGGCTTTCATCACAGAAGGAAGAAGTTTCTCATTAGATAAAGGCAATTCAATGTACGAAACATCATACCTGTTTGTGATTATAGCTATAGTCTCATCTAAGCATGCCATAGTGATAGGTGTCTATTTATGTATTACTTTTATATCAATTCGTCCATGTTTCTTTGCTATATTCCTTGGTATTTTTATGTTTTTGTGTGGTTTTGATGTTTGTAGGAGTTTTGGAGCAACTTGCACAAAAATGGAGTAAAACCCTTCATTTTCACCTCTGCTAGTCAGTGATCTTCTCGGATTTAATTGTATTGATATACAATGAACCCGAGGACATGTTATATACCGTTGGAAAGCTCTCGAAGTCTATTTTCTGGAGAAATTTACGGTTTATAAATCCATTCAGTGTACCAAAAGTTGTAATCAAAACAGTGTGAGATGTATAGAAATATAATTCCACAAGCACTGTAGCATGTATAATACGGGGCACTGTAGCAATTCACTGTAGCAGAGTATTTAAACACATTTTAGGGTTTTATTTTGATAACTTGAAGAGGGGAGAACGTGGTGGAGGCTGAAGCTCTGGAATTCTTTCATCTCTTGGAGGTCTTGAAGGAGAAAGGAAGCTTGGAAAGAGGAAGAACTACAATCCAAAGAGAATTACATCAAATTTGCTAAGTTTTTCCCTTCCCTTTCATCTTCTGGAATAACTCCATATTGTATTGTATTTATCACATTCTTAAACATGTGTAACTGAATCTGAATTGGTTGAGGGTGATTTCAAAGCCCTTGATATGGTTTTTGTGAATTGATTGTGCAAGAAATTGTTATCCAATTCTCTAATTGAAGTTGCTTGTATTTTCCCATGTTTAATGCTTATGATTGCTTGCTGGATTGTATTTGGGTGGCCAACTGAATATAATCTGGATATTGTCTATTGCTAGACTAGAAAATCTTGATCCGTAATTGTCTTGAATTTCTAATCATTAGTAGCAAAATTGTGATCAGAGATTACAATTGGAGGAATATAACCTAAGTTAAATAATCCGAGCTTGTGTGTTTATTGCTTAGATCAACCTATCCTTCTTATCATAATGCATCCATTGAATTAAACTCAGAGAGCTTGTTCTAGGTTGTTTAATGGATAGAGATTAAATAAAGAGCTTGTTTTATTTAACAACAAAGTAAGGAAAGATTGGGTAATAGAGCTTGTTATTATCTACGGTTGATAACTTCAATGCTGTAATTAGATGACAATTCTACAATTAATTCGCAAATCCATATCTTGTGGTAGAGAAGGATACCTTAACCAGCTTTCTCCCATTGATTTTTCATTCAAATTTACTTTCTGTTTTGTTATTCTTTACTTGCATTCTTATTTCATTTAGTAAAGCATTCAACAAAAATCCACCCTGTTTAGTTTATTGTTGCTGGAAATAACAAATTCAATTAGAATCAATACTCGTGGGAAAGATATCTTACTTATCACTTTATTACTTGTGCGACTAGTATACTTGCTAGTTTCGAACGCATCAAGTTTTTGGCGCCGTTGCCGGGGATTGATTTTCTAATCAATTTGTTATTTTGTTTTTACTACTGATTCTTGATTGTTATTTCCTGATTGTTTGTGTTTAGGCTTTTATGTCCGAGGGAGAAGCAGATCAACGATTTAAGAGAATTAAGGAGTTTCTCCAAT
Source organism: Boswellia sacra (assembly GCA_013180625.2). Classification (NCBI taxonomy): domain Eukaryota; kingdom Viridiplantae; phylum Streptophyta; class Magnoliopsida; order Sapindales; family Burseraceae; genus Boswellia; species Boswellia sacra. Next base: position 7,829 of record SNVD02015796.1, on the reverse strand, counting down.
CCTCGAATTTTAGGCTAAATCGGTCTATTTCAACTCCACCTCCAGAATTTGACCTTGCACGACACACTTCCCTCCCATCTTCTTGCAGTTCAATCAAATCTGAATCGGAAGCAATGGCGATGGAAAACGATCAGACTCTTAAGGAGTTAGCACCTCCAATTATTGATCAACAACCGCTATGCATAAGCACCAATTTTGAGATAAATTTTGAACTTAAATCTGGACTGATTCATCTCTTGCCTACATTTCATGGTTTTGCAGGAGGGGATCCAAACAAACACCTCAAAGAATTTCATGTGGTATGCTCAAGTATGAAGCCAACCGGCGTATCTGAAGAGCAAATTAAATTGAGAGCTTTCCTATTCTCATTAGCAGATTCGGCAAAAGATTGGCTATACTATCTACCACCATGTACCATACATTGGAATGAGATTTGTAGTAAACTCTTTGGAGAAAATACTTTCCAGCCGGAAAGTTACAAATATTAGAAAAGAGTATATGGCATCTCCACGCCACACCCCCACACACAACTAGCGAGTCCAATCTACTTAATGATATTGGGAGAGTGAGCACGACTTTAAGAGGTTACGCGCGCGCGAGCCGCTGTCCCACACACACACAAATTAGTGATGGACTCCTAATTCAATATGTTCTATGAGGGTCTCCTACCCATGGAAAGGGAGTATCTATTGATGCTGCTTATGGTGGCAGCACTAGTTTAATAAAACACCGAACGTGGCAAGACGTTTGATTAGTGACATGGCAGCGAACTCCCAACAATTCAGCAGTCAATTTGAGCCACAACTATCAAAAAGAGTAAATGATGTAAGTACTTCAAACATTAAACAACAACTTTGTGAACTTACCTCTCTTGTAAAAAAAAATGGCTGTAGGACATATGCAGCAATCTTATGCAGGTGGAGTATGTTCTGCCATGGACCATCCAACCGACATGTGTCCAACTTTGCAAGAAGGAGATACAGAACAAGCCCATGCCATGGGTGGATTTCCAGGACAACCAAGGCAAAGGTATGACCCTTTCTCCAATACTTACAATGCTGGATGGAGAGATCACCTAATTTAAGATATGGGAATCATCAACCAATTGCCCCAAATGCCATACCACATCGACCACCAGGTTTCAATCAACCAAGGGTGCAGCAACCCTTTCAAGCACAACCACAACTAGCACCACAACCAGCTCCACAAAATTCAGGTATGTCTCTCAAGGATATTGTTAAAGCACTTGCCACTAACACAATGCAATTTCAGCAGGAAACTAGGGCAAGTATCCAAAACCTGGAAAATCAAATGGGACAATTGGCCACTAACATGAGCAAATTTGAGCGTCAAAGCTCAGGAAAATTACCTTCTCAGCCGGTGATCAATCCAAGAGAGAATGCTAGTGCTGTAACTTTGAGAAGTGGGAAACAATTAGAGATTCCACCAAAGAAATGACAAACTGATGAAGGGGATGACACCACTTCCACCATGAATAAAACATCATCTTCTAAGGTAAAACCAAAAACCCATATTCCTTCATATGTTACTCCTCCACCTTTTCCTAGCAGATTTGCAAAATCAAAGAAGGAGGAACAAGAACAGGAAATCCTGGAAACTTTTCGCAAGATCGAGGTGAATATACCACTTCTGGATGCTATCAAGCAAGTACCTCGTTATGCAAAATTTCTCAAAGAGTTATGCACCAACAAGAGGAAGTTGAAAGGAAATGAGAAGGTAAGTGTGGGTGAAAATGTTTCAGCTGTATTGCAAAGAAAAATTCCTCCGAAATGCAAAGATCCAGGTACGTTCACCATTCCATGCACCATTGGTAATACAAAGTTTGAAAGAGCTATGTTAGATTTAGGAGCATCTATTAATGTCATGCCATATTCTATTTATGCTTCTTTGAATCTTGGACCTCTTGCGGAAACTGGTATTGTAATTCAACTTGCTGATCGTTCTAATGCATATCCCAAGGGAGTTGTAGAAGATGTGCTTGTGCAGGTGAATCAATTGGTATTTCAAGCAGACTTTTATGTTCTTGAAATGGAGGATGAGACATCTCCCAATCCAACACCGATTCTTTTGGGGAGAACATTCTTGAAAACTGCCCGAACTAAGATTGATGTTCATGATGGCACTCTTACCATGGAATTTGATGGCGAGGTGATTCGTTTCAATATTTTTGAGGCAATGAGGTACCTAGTGACTTGCATTCTGTTTTTGCAGTGGATGTTATCGATTCTTTGGCACAACTACTTTTTGAGTTAACTCGCAAGGATGCATTGGAAGTAGCCATTAGTGAGCATAGGGGCAAAATTCCAGAGACGTCGAGGAAGTTGATACAAGGTCGAAAGAAGTGGAGGAAGCTGTGGGCAAGCTTGGATGAGGGGGACTATAGCTATCACCACAAATAGGTATGATGTTTCGTACATTGAATTGCCTTTATCTAATGAGAAACTTCTTCCTTCTGTGATGAAGGCACCTGCCTTGGAGCTTAAGCCTCTTCCAGATCATTTGAAGCATGTATTCCTGGGTGAGAAAGACACTTTACCAGTCATAATAGCAAGGGCCTTGCACCATTACAAGAAGAGAAACTCATCCGAGTGCTTCGAGATCACAAAACAGCCATTGGGTGGACAATCGCTGATATCAAAGGTATTAGCCCAGCATATGCATGCACAGTATCTATTAGAAGAAGGATCCAAGCCCACTCGAGAAAGCACAGCGGAGGGGAAATCCTCCAATTGGGAAGTTGTCAAGAAAGAAATCCTGAAATGTTAGAGGGGGTGTGATTATCCAATTTCGGACAGCACTGTGGGTGAGTCCAGTCCAAATGTGTTTCGAAGAAATCTAGTGTTACGGTGGTTAAGAATGACAATAATGAGCTAGTTCCCACTCGTATCCAAACCGGCTGGCGAGTTTGTATTGATTATCGGAAGCTCAATTCAGCACCTCGCAAGGATCACTTTCCTTTGCCATTCATTGATCAAATGCTGGAGAGGTTAGCAGGTCATTCTCACTATTGTTTTCTTGATGGCTATTCAGTATATAATCAGATTGTCATTGCCCCCTGAGGATCAAGAGAAAACTACATTCACATGCCCATTCGATACATTTGCCTATCGACGCATGCCATTCGGTCTTTGCAATGCCCCTGCCAACTTTCCAAAAGGTGTATGGTAAGTATTTTCTACTGATTTATTTTGGAATATCATAGAGGTTATTTATGGATGACTTTAGTGTTTTTGTGATTCTTTTGAGAAATGCCTTGACAAAACCTTACACTTATACTTCACAAGATGTATAGAAACTAACCTTGTTCTGAATTGGGAGAAATGTCATTTTAGGAGATCAAGTTTAGTTTGGGACATGTTATTGATGCTAAGGGTATAGAGTGGATAAATCCAAGATAGATCTTATATGTGTCCTTACCACCTCCAAAGTGTGAGGGATATTCGTTCGTTCTGGTCATGCTAGGTTGTTATCGTCGATTCATCAAAGATGTCTCGAAGAGAGCATTCTGCCCAGCAGCTTATTACAGAAGATGTGGCCTTTGAATTTGATGAGAAATGCAAAGAGCATTTTGAGAAACTAAAGGAACTTTGACTTGGCTCCAGTAATCCAATCTCCGAATTGGGATCATCCATTCGAGATCATGTGCGATGCAAGTGACTACGCTGTGGGTGCCGTTCAGGGTCAACAAATTGGCAGAATTCCACATGCCATTTACTATGCATCTCGAACGTTAAATGATGCTCAGCTTAATTATTCTACCACTGAGAAAGAGCTGTTAGCGGTTATTTTTGCTTTAGAAAAGTTTTGATCTTATTTGATTGGTACTAAAGTAACCGTTTATTCTGATCATGCAGCTTTGAGGTTCTTGCTCACAAAGAAAGATGCTAAACCAAGGCTTATCAGGTGGATACTCCTTTTACAGGAGTTTGACTTGGAGCAAAGACAAGAAGGGAAGTGAAAACTTAGTGCAGACCATCCAGTCGCATTGTCCATGATAAGAATGCACTGCCATTACAAGAAAGTTTCCGGATCAATGAACAATGTTTGTCTCTAGTAGTAGCCCCTTGGTATGCAGATATGTCCTCAATGACTTAGTTACCAAGAAGCTACCACATGACTTGACTCGAGCCCAAAGAGACAAGATCAAAGAACATTGCCAAGTATTACATATTGGATGATCCGCACTTATGGAAGCATTGTTCTGACCAAGTGATAAGAAGGTGCGTTTCTGAATCTGAATTTAATTCAATTTTAACCTGCTGTCATTCTTATGCATGTGGAGGTCACTTCGGACCAAAAAGAACAGCCCTTAAAGTTCTTGATTGTGGATTCTACTGGCCATCTTGTTCAAAGATGCATATCCGTTCTGCAAAGCTTGTGACCGTTGTCAAAGGACAGGTAATTTAAGTGCCAAAAATCAAATGCCACAAACCCCTATACTTGTTGTTGGGATTTTTGATGTGTGGGGTATTGATTTCATGGGTCCTTTTCCTTCATCTTTTGGTAATGTTTACATTATACTTGCTGTGGATTATGTTTCTAAATGGGTGGAAGCCAAAGATACGAGAACTATGATTCTAAAGTTGTTGTAGATTTGTGAAATCTAACATTTGCGAATTTGGAAACACCAAGAGCCATGATTAGCGACAGAGGGGACACTGACACAGGAGTGTTGCAATCCATGGAATTCATGATAGATCATCAAGGGGTGCAAATTGTTACAATGGTCAGGAGTGCACATGAACCAGAATGAGGGATAAATTCGTAAAAGAACTGGTATTGCTGTGCAGAGAATTAAATGTCAAGATTTGTGGCTATAAGAGATCTTGAAGTCAGCTTTCTAACACATTTGTCAATGTTTCATTTGGAGTTGTCTGCAGGAATTTATGTCTATATCTTCACAGATTGGTTCAAGTTAATGCGCATTAAGTTACTCTAGAATTTGAATTTGATTGCGTAGTTGGTTGCGACATTTGAACTGTTTAGCTTAGTTGGTTGTGCTTTTATTACCTAATGAGTTTATTTATGAGTCTTAGTTAATAAATGAGTTGTCAATGTAGTAGTTGAGCTGTAATTGTTGAAATCATTTAATTATTGTCTTTTTCCTATGCTTGGAGGGTTGTTCCAAGTTATTTAAGCTCTAAAGTTGTGTATTCAAGGGAATGAAGTTTGGAATTCGAATTTGAGTGAAATTTCAGTGTTTATACTGATTTCTCCTTAACTCTGTATCTCTTGGTGGAGTCCATAGAGTGGTGAGTTAGTTTAAGCCCTGTATCCTTGGTTTACATCCTTGGGTGGTGAATTATCTATATCCCATTGGTGTTTACTTTGGTGGTGAGCTTGTTATCCCTTTAAGCCCTGTATCCTTGGTTTACATCCTTGGGTGGTGAAATATCTGTATCCCATTGGTGTTCACTTTGGTGGTGAGCTTGTTATCCCTTTCAAAGAGTGTTTGTTAGGTTCTATTTTGAGTATTTGTTAGGTTCCATTTTATTTGTTCCAGCCATTGGTTGAGTTGATAATCAACTTGAAGATCCTATCCTGATATTACAATCTAGTAGCCCAGCATCAGATTGGTATCAAAGCCATATCTCGAAGATCCGGCATCAGATTGGTATCAGAGCTTTTGGTTCAATGGCTGGTTGTACTCACAAGGCTGCTTCTACTACCCAATTGCCTCCTTCTCAAAGAGATGAACGAGATTTGATCATTGAAGATCTCAGGCAGCAACTCCAACAAGTCCAGCAACGTTTGATCGTTGAAGATCTTATGCGGCAGCTCCAACAACTCCAGCAACATTTAGTAATTCTGAAAAATAAAGAATTCAGAGGTGGAATGCATGGAGAAGTAGAAGATCAAAGTCCTTTGGACAATTATGCTAATAAAGATGAATCGGTGGAGAATGATGAAGTAGACCATGACTTCTTTGAGGATCATGGAAAACCACCAATATTTGATGACTTTTACGAAAGTGATGAAGAGATCGAAACGGATGCCTTGATCAATTTTGGTAGTCCAGACTTTGTTGATGAAGGGGAAGTCACTTATGCTGATAAAGGTGATTCTCTCTTTATTATTCAAAGGAGTTTGAATATTGCCCAAGAACGAGAAGATGATTGGCTTCGCAAAAATATCTTCCATACCAGATGCACTTCTCATGGTAAGGTGTGCAATGTTATTATTGATGGTGGTAGCTTTGAAAATGTGGTGTCTATGGAGATGATTGATAAACTAGGTCTTCAAACAGAGAAGCAACCTCAACCTTACAAGATTTCATGGCTTCGGAAAGATAACGAGATCAAGGTAAACAAACGCTGCCTTGTTTCATTTTCTATTGGGAAAAAGTATAAAGATGAAATATGGTGTGATGTTGTTTCTATGGATGCTTGTCATTTACTTCTTTGTAGACCATGGCAGTATGATAGGAAAGTAATGCATGATAGCTATGGGTATACATTCTTTAAAGATGGGGTCAAAGTTATTTTGGGTCCTTCAAAGTTAGAATGTGTTCCTAAACCTACTAAAGGGGAGGGAAATGCTTTGCTTACCCAAATAGCATGTAGAAGAGAGTTGGAGAAGGGAAGTGAAATTTATGTGTTCTTGTTGTTAGAAGAAAATGAAGTTAGTAATGAACCACCTCAGGAGATGAAATATCTTCCTGAAGAATACCATGATTTTATACCAAATGAGATACCACCAGACCTTCCTCCAATGAGAGACATACAGCATTGTATTGATCTTGTTCTAGCTGCTGTGTTGCCAATTAAATTAGCCTATCGAATGAGTCCTACAGAACATGAAGAATTACAACGGCAGGTTAATGAGCTTATCACTAAAGAGTTAGTGAGGGAGAGCAGGAGTCCTTGTGCTGTCCCAACTCTTTTGGTGAGTAAAAAGAAGATGATAGAAGCTTCTATCTTATCACTTCCGGATTTCAACAAGGTTTTTGAAGTTGAATGTGATGCTTCCAATATTGGTATTGGTGCTATTATTAGCCAAGAAGGCAGACCAATTGCTTTCTTTAGTGAAAAATTGAATGCATCTCGCAAAAAGTACTCAACTTATGACAATGAGTTGTATGCTAATTGTCGAGCTTTGAAGCATTGGAGTCAGTATCTCTTGCCAAAACTATTCGTTCTATATTCTGACCAGGAAGCTTTGAAGTTCATCAACAGCCAACAGAAGCTTAATGTTCGACATGCCAGATGGGTAGAGTTTCTTCAAGCTTTCAACTTTACCATCAAGCACAAATCTGGAGTTCAAAATGTGGTGGCTGATGCATTAAGCCGAAGACATTCTTTGCTGACCTCTATGCAAATGAATGTTGTTGGGTTTGAGGTTTTAAAAGAGCTTTACAAGGGTGATCCAGATTTCGGCAAAAAGATGGAGTAACTTGTAATGAGTTTTCATCTAACCAATTGGTTTGCAGGATGGGTTTTTTATCTACTCAAGGCCAAAAACCAATTGTGTATTCCTCAATGTTCCTTGAGAGAATTAATGCATTAATGATAGCCACATGGCAGTGGCATTAGCGGTCATTTTGGGAGAGACAAAACTATTGCTAATGTGAAGGAAAACTTCTATTGGCCGAAGATGGAAAGGGATGTGATGAAGCACGTGAAGAGGTGTACAATTTGTCATGTGGCAAAAAGTCATGGGCAGAAGACTGGTTTGTACACTCCATTACCTGTTCCTAATGATCCATGGGAAGATGTTAGCTTGGATTTTGTGGTGGGATTGCCTAGAACACAGCGAAACAAAGATTCAATCATGGTGGTGGTTGACCGATTTTCTAAAATGGCTCATTA
>SNVD02015791.1:0-11996 GCA_013180625.2 Boswellia sacra | reverse complement strand
CACACACACACAAACAAATGAGTCTCGAGTGTGTCTGTGTCTGTGTTTGTGTTTGTCTTTGTGTTTGTTTCGTCGTGGGGCCGTTTGTGGATTTATTATCCCCTCAACCGGTTGGTGAGTGCAGACCTGCTCGAGGCTGACCAGGCATTCGAATCAACTCGTTCGTTCGAGGCCGAGAAACGTTGTTCAGTTTGTTTGTCAAGTGTGAAATATTTCGTGCGCCTCGCATTCGATTTCGTGCGTCGGCGGCGCGTTCGGCCGCGCGCCATATCGCAGACATTCGCCGCGACTAATCTCTCGCTCGTCTTGTCTTTGTTATTAATCATCAGCCACGAGCGTCCGCCCCCAATGACCACGAGGTTGAGGGACGACGAGGAAGACCACGACCACCAGTACCACGAGCGTCGCCAGTTCGAAACTTGAGCGACGCGCTCGTCAGCCGAATCGCCTCGAACAGCCGCCGGACGAGCGGCCAAATCCGCTTTGGCAATTGTTGTGCGCGCTGGCTCGAGCAAACAAATGGATTCCTCGCCCGACCACCGGCGTCTTTCCCACTGACAAGCGCGCGCCGGATGGAGCTGTTTTTGTCTTTATCTCCCGGTGACAGTCTCTTTATTTCGGCCAGTCGCGCCCGCTGGCCACGCCAGTGCTAAGAGACGCCAGAGAGACAGAGACAGAGAGACACACACACGAAGTCGAGGCGGCCGAGCGCTTGGAAAGTAACTCGTCTGGTGCCCGGCCCGACTGGGCGCCCACTTAAGCCTCGGCCCAGCGCCGCCGTCCAAGTGTGTGGTCGGCCGCGAGCGGGCACACACTCGCGCGCCCGCTCACAGGCGACAGATGGATTCTGTGGCCACTGATTAGCGGGCGACAGGCGCGGCAGATTTGCACCTGGCTGCGCTCGTCTTGTAAGCGCTCGTCAACGGGCGTCTCGCGCGCGCGCTCTGGGCGCACAACAAGTGTCACCTCCTCGCCGGCGAGCGCGGCCCTACTAATTAGAGTGCTCGCTGGCGGGGGCGGCGGCGCCACTGGAGCCGAGGCTCGTGCTCATGCCACTCGGCGAGCTGGCGGGCGATGTGTGTGCGCCACCGACGACGACGACGACGAGCTTCCTGTCCGCAGGCGCGCGCGCGCTAATGACGAGCGGCGAGCGAGGCGAAGACAAAGCGCCGCGCGCACGAGAAGGCCGGCGCTGGCCGTGGCGCCGTCTGGCGTGTGACGCTCGAAATCAAGGTTAATTTGCGAGCGCCGAGTCGTCGTTCGCACCTGAGCGCCGGCGGAGTTTCGCGGCGAGAGGACGACGACGACGACGACGACGACGACGACGACGACGACGACGACGACTAGGCCGACACGACGCCAGCTTCGCGCTCGTGTGGGCTCGTATTTACGATACCTCCCAAGGCGAGCTGAGCTCTGGCGGCGCTGTTTACAGAGCGCAGCCAAAGTCGTTTGTGCGCTGTTGCAATCGATAGCTCCCCGGCGGCGGCGGCGGCGGCGAGATCTTGACGCGGCCCGGCCTCGAGCGAGCGAGCCGCCAGAGTGAGTGAGCTCGTCGCCCAGGGACGACGACGGACGACGCCGACGCGACGACGAGACTTATGACTACGGCCAGATCGACGCGCTAGGTGGGCGCCGGACGCCGCGTGTCTCGCGCGCCAGCCAATCGAGCGCCTCGCCCGCGCGCTCTCGAGAGCGAGCGAGCGAGCGAGGGCGCGAGCGACACCCCGGCCGCCGTCACAAAAGCCGATAAACTTGAGCGAGCGCTCCAAATCTTCGCCTCGATCAAGACGTCTCGCCGGCTTGGCTTTGTCACAGTGCGCGGGCGGGCGCGCGCGTGCGTCACGTCGCACAGGTGAGCTCGTCGGTGCCACAGGTGAGCTGGCGAGCGGGCGAGCGGGCGGGCGGCGCCAGAAGCCAGCGAGCGCGAAGGCGCGCGCATCCAGCCAGAGCAAAACTTTCACTTGGTCGCTCGCTCGCTCGCTGGCGGACTACCTGCGCGGGCTACACGACTGTTATTATTATTTTGCGGCCGCTGTCGTGCGCTCGACGAACCACGACGACGACGACTCTCAGGGGACTCCACTGCGCGCCGACCTCGACGACGACGTTCGTGTCGCCCTCAGTGTTGTGCGCGCGAGTCGGCCGTTATATTGCGAAGACCAACCGGCGGCGGCGGGCGGCGGCGGCGGCGCTAGTGGCGGGCAATATAACGCCAGCTCGACGCCGCCGCCGCCGCCAACTGGGCCGCTGTATCAAAAGTTGATGGAAGTGAGCAGTCGGCGAGCCTGATAACGGCGCCGGCGGCCGCGCGCGCAACTCGGCCACCAGTCCAATTGTTATTGAACTTTTCGGCTCGCGACTCTCGCGACTCTTGCGACTCAAGTCGACGCGAGTCGAGTCGTTTCGAGTCAACTCGCAAGACTCACAACACTCGCTCGCGCCCGTTTTGCGCCTCTCGCTGCCAACACTTGTCGTTGGCTTCCGTCCGTGCGCCATCGCCGCCACCGTCGCCAGCGTCGCCGCCGCCGCCGCCGCCGCGTCTGCGTCGATATGCCCAAACGGCGGGATTCCCTCGCCGCCCTCACTGGCCTACGCTCGACCGGCTGGCGGCCGGTCGCCGGCCAGAGGGGAGATTTAAATTGGCCGCCGTGTGCGCGTCTGTGTGTCGACTCTCGACGTCGGGCGTATGACAGTGAGTGTGTGTTTTTGCTCACACGATGGTCGCCCATCGAGTCGCCCAGGTAGTCGGCCAGCTAGTCGGGCCAACTGCGCGTCGCCGCCGCTCGCGCTGATTATTTCTTCTTCCCTGGGCTCAGCCCTCAGCGCTCGGCCGCCATTGGTACGGTTTAGCGTCGGCCGCACGCGTCGCTTGTGAGAAAAGTCGGCGCCAGCGAAAGCGAGCGCCCGCCTAAACTCACCTCGCCGCCCGCCGCCACTCGCACGTTCACCCGTGAGTTTTCCACCGACTGACGACGACAACGACGACGACGACAACGACAACAACAACCACAAAGACGACGAGCCGCCGAGAACGTTCGACACTCGACGACGAGCTCGTTAGCGCACAACCCTCGCCGCCGTAGTCGAGTCAAGTTCACGGACTTGACCCGCGCGCCTGCGCATCGCGCGCCCGCTCTGCTGGCGCAAAAACCCTCCATTCTCTCGAGTCTCAAGTTTCCGGCCGCCGGTATTACGCAACCGGCGGGCTCAATCAATTGTTGTTTGTCGCGTCCGCGCTCAGACGCGCGCGCAAATGGCCGCGCACAGGTGACCGTTCGATTCAGGTGAATGGTCGCACACCACACAGCCTAGTCACACAAACACAAACACACACACACACACACACACACACACACACTCGCTCGCACATGTGGCACACACATGCCACTTTCACAATGCTCGACCACACTAACGCCCGGCCTGGGCGGCTGGAGGGCCGAGTGAGTGCCCGAGATGCGCATACCTGAGATGTGGATGAGCACCGACCGGCGCGCATTGCTGGGCGATGGCCACCACCAAAACCACCACCACGACGACTAGGAAGTGGCTGCGAGTCCGAGTAAGAGTCGGCGTTGTCGTTGTTAATGAGTTAGCCGCTGGCATGCAACTTGTTGCGTGATCAGATTTGCCGACGAGCGCGATCGAGTGCGACCGCCTCACTGGACGAGCGCCGCACGCGTGAGCTATGTGCTGATGAGATGCCGGCGACCGCGCGGTTACCTGGCCGATGTTCGCGCCTCCGGCCGACGACTCGTGCGGCTTTCGCCACTCGCCTTTCGATTAACTCTCGCTGGCGGCCCGATCTGGCACAATATCACCGCAATCACCACCATCATGGCCGCCACCGCCCACGAACGCTCACATGAACACGCACATCGATCGGGCGAGTGAACGTACTCGATGAGCGCGCCGGTGGCACACGTAGCGCACTTTTCACGCGACATCATCACGGCGGTCCAGTTTCTTCCGTCGACTCGCCAGAACTAATTCTTATGGGTGGCCACGGAGGTGGCGCATTCAACTCGCACATGCACTCACACACACAGTTACACACACAGAAGTGCTCCCAGCGCGACAGAGATTAGCAGCATTCATTAGAGAGAGGATGCAACGATTCTTCTGTGGCATTCACGAGCGGTGCCCAGTCGAGCGTTCAGCACGCCGGACGCCCGCTAGCCGGCAGCTTCAGGTCCATGAGTGTGAGTGTGTGTCCGTGTGCCATTTATTGCTAGTTAGACTATGCTCGCTACCACTTGACTAACACAAGCATTGCCATTGTCTCTGCCAAGATAAAGGCAAATCTTCGCAAACTCGCACCACTGCATCCGCTCACACCTGAGTGAAGTGCGGATATATGGCCTGCTCTTGATCTAGCGAGCGATTGTTGGTGCTGTTCGCCTTTCCGCCACCACCACCGCCGCCACCGCCACCGGTGCCGTAGATGTGACTGGGCGTTCGCGTGGAGTATACGGCGTCCACCGAGTCGCCCTCGTCGCGACTGAGCGAGCGGCCATTGGTCGACACAATAAGTCGCTTCATGCGCAACATGCGCTCCTTAAGAGTTTTCGCCTCCTGATAGTAGAGGTGCGAGGCGAACGCGTTGCCACCCATGGCGACCATGCCAAAGAAGAAGGCCCAGTCGACGTGGTTGTAGTCGGGGTAGAGTATCCAGGCTCTATCGAAGGCCTTGAAGTAAAATACACTGAGGCCAAAGAAGAGCAACATTGTGGTGAACATGTGGCACAAGAGAGTGATGCACAAGATGATCAGCTGGTACTGGATGAGGAAATGCATGAAAATGATTGAGACCGCCATCAGGCCGACAGTGGCCACGCACAGGGCGATAGTCACCATCGCCTGAACAAATATGAACCAGGCCGGCTGGAGCCAATCGCGGATATTAGTGTAGACAGGGCTGTAGATCCAGTGACATCCGGTGAACTTGACGTCGTACTGGTAAGACGGATGGCGGTAGTCTTGAAAACAAAAGTCCCACAGTCCGAGTCGCTTGAATGTGGAGTCGGAGAACTTGTAGGAAGAGAGCCAATATGGACTAGCAAATGAGATCAGCAGCACCAGGTAGGAGATGAAGGCCAGCACTGCTGTCCAATGGAGTCGCTGAGATAGTTGAAGGCGAAATTTCTTCGAGGAACGCTTCTGTTGCTTACTGGCGCCTGGCGAGGCGCCATACCTGCCGTCCAAGTCCACCAGGTCGTCCTGTTGGTCCATGTCCGGGTTTGTGTTGGCCGGCATGTAGCCTGTGATGGATGACATGGTGCTAGTCGAGTATTGTTTGATTTGCAGTGAGTGCCTCTAATAAATATCTGTATCTGTACACGAAAAAAAAAACTATTTGTGAGAGCAACGCAACTCGGTGTATGGGATGCTTGAGTGAGATTCTATCGGATGTTTTGATAAGCTGCTCAGCCAATGATCAATATCGACGCTGAGTTAAAGAGTATCTGTCTAGACTTAATCCCTAATAGGCTCGTATGATCAATTGAGAGTTGTGTGCCGCTCATTAAGGCCACTTAGGCAGATTAGTATTGTGGGATAGTTGAAATACTAGGAATGCAGGTGACATGGAAATTTAGCTTAAAAATAAATGTTGACACTTGAAAATTGTGGGTGTATAAGTTATCTACTGTACTTGAGTTACTGAAACATCAATCCAAATGGGTCGAGATTCGCTGTGGGCCCTCAGATTGGCCTGTCAATGCTTCAGAAGATAAGAAGGCAGAGAAAAAATTGGTCGCTCCCGATCGGAATGGGAGGGTCAGTCGGACTGAGTTACGATTGCCCGACTGCGGGGCCCCTCGATGGTGGACGGAGAGATATTAGAGAGCAGGATTACCTGGCGGTGAGGGCGGTGTGCTCGGTGTAGGGATGACGTGAGGACAATAAAGATGATTACGATGCCGCCTTCCAGGCGGGGCACGACTGCGCGAGAGTGGGGCCGGCCGGGATGGTCGTGGTGTGTTTGGTCGTGATGGCGTTGTAGTGTTTCGTGGAAGGCATCGGCTGTGCTGGACTCGTGGCCCCAGTGCAATAATACATGGACTTTGAATTGGACGGCGGCGAGGAATAATGTGATAATATGACGCAATGCCTGTTCCCAGCTAGGAGTTTATTTTTTGTGGGCGAGGTCGAGAATGTGTGCGCTGGCTGTGTCCAGCTCGCGAACGCGCGAACAATTCCGCACACTGGCAACTTCGCGCCCACCTTTCCCTCTCTGTCTTTTCCTCATTGTGGCTGCGCCCGTATGACTCAACCTTCACCTGTGCGCTCGCCATGGCGTTCAGTCTGAGGCAGGCAAAAAACCGCACGCAATCAACGACGCTGATTGAGAGCCTCGGATTCATGCAGCTCGGCACGCAAGCTTTGTATCTCTACGCGTGCCGCCCACACTCATCACAGTCATAATATCCACACGCTTTCGTGAGAGCATTTATCATCATGCGTTGTGATAACGTTGTGTCTCAATGTCTTCCAGAGCCAGTCTCAGTTTACAGTCCCATCTCTCATCTACAACTTTCAGCGTATATATATATACATATATTATATGTATATGTCTATGTGTATCTGTTTAACGTAGAGCTTTGGATTGCAGATCATTGAACCACTTGGCAGAGAGAAATGAGTTACTACTGTTCAGTGACATATGGCCACTACAGTGGAAGTTGCACATGAGGAGCGAGACAAAGGTCTGGACTCCGTGTGAAGCAACGAAGGTGAGCACCGGCCGGCTAAAGAGGAACTTAATCTGCGACCGTTGCGGCCTCACGCACGTTATTTCAACTCTCACAGGGGGGGGGCCAGGATGCGACCACTCTGCGACTGCTAAATTCATGAACTTTGCGAACAAAAAAACCACTGGACAAACCAGCGCGCCGGTTACTCCCTTCTATTTTACAAGTTCTAAACCTCGACTTACAGATTTACGTTTACATTTTATTTATATATACATATATATATATTTATATATATGATATGATATATCATTATATATATCTTCTTTCCTGGTCAATTTCTAGCATCTGTATATAACTATTAATCTTAATGGCCGACCTTACGTAAGGACCGCATTCACAGTTGAACTGCATCAAAGCAAATGTCAACATAATGAATTCCAAGAAAGCAACCAGAACCTACTTAGTGGGCATTATAGCGCTGGTCGTTGTATTCCTACAATTGAAATTCGATAGCTGCCATGGGGCCACAACTGGCTTCAGTCCCACGACGAATGGCCGGCGCATCGAGATAAAGCCATCCGTCCCAACAGTATTCTTTGAGGCCCAAACAATCTCTAACAAGGTCCTCACATGTCGAGCCCTCGGTGACCAGCCCGGCCTCTTCAATCAACTCAGATGGAGCGGACCGAACCGGATGGACAACTGGGATGAGCTGAGTAAGCGACACAAAGTCAGAGAGAACATGCGAAACGGCTACTCTGTAGAACTAGAGTTCCAGCGTCCTTCGCCTGACGACAGTGGCACTTATTATTGCCGCGGAACATACCAATCGTCCGAAGATCATAATGCATCGATTGTAGTCAAAGTCTATGATCCAATCAAATTAGAGAACTGTCCGGAACGCCAATTTGTGGTCCAGAATGCAACAGGTCAAAAAATTACTTGTCGCATAACTGGAGAGTCAGCTTCTCTAGTACTATCCAAGGACGGAAATATAATTGAGGGCTCGAATCAGAGATATAAATGGGACAACGACGACGGTCTCGAGATATTAGGTCAGGCAGGTCCGATGGACGCCGGAGTTTATGCTATCGAAGTAACAACTGATCTCACTGGCGATCGAAGAGTTCAATACATAACAGTCGAAGCTCATTCGAAGCCAGAAATCGCTCCGCCCACAAATCAAACGCGTTATGGGGCTGAGTACTCAGGTGTGGAAGGAGAGCAGGCTGAATTGAAATGTCAGGTCAGCGGAAACCCCCGCCCGCTAGTTTATTGGTTTGATCCAAGATTGAGAAACCTCACCTCCGTGGGCGGCTATTTTGTCAACCCTGAGCGTGGCACTTTACTTATCAGCAAAATCAACAAATTCGACGATAATGGTAACTTCCTCTGTGTTGCTCATAATCATGTCGGTGAAGCCAAAAGAACAGTCTCGATGGCAGTTTTGGAGAGACCCAATATAGTTGCTTTTGAGAATAAGACAGTCGAGGAGGGTTATGAGGCTTTTCTTGAGTGTCGCTCAACAGGTGTGCCAAAGCCAACATTTTCAATCAGAAAGGCAAACCAGGCTCCCTACCGTTTTGGCGATGGATTTGTCACTGACGTGTCAGAAACCGAAGAAGGCGGAGGAAGTCCGGTATATGTTTATCGTGTCAAAGTTAGAACGAACAGATCTCAATTTGGTCTCCACTATTGTAACGCAACAAACTCTGCGGGCAGTTCCGAGAAAGTTGGTCAGTTGAACGTGAAGCATAAACCCGATTTGAGTCATACAATGCTTGAGCAGTATGTGCGCCTAGGTAAAAATGTCACAGTGACCTGTCATGTTAAGGCGTACCCCGAGCCAATCATCACCTGGTACAATGAATATGATCAACAGATTCTCAATGCTCCTGTCAGTTTCAAGACCGGAACTGACGGGCAGTCGCATGTAGTCACCATGATGCCTCCACCTAGCATCCAGGCATCAACAGCAAGATACAAGTGTCGAGCCTCCAATGATATGGGAGAAGCTCAGCAAACTATAACGACCCGATTTACCACACGACCAGGTATCGTGAATGCGGTTATCATGGAGACTTCTCCGACAACTGTAAAACTACAATTGAGTGTATCCAGCGACGGTGGTGACAAAATCCGATCTTACATATACAGAGCAGAAGGTGTCACTAATGACAGGTTCAACCCTTTCGTGAACTACCCTGGAGATAGGCAAAACGAAACATCCGTTGACGCAGTTCACCCGGTCACAACATACACGGTCAGAAATCTACTGCCCGACTACACTTATAAGCTCTCCATTCGCGCCATCAATGAAGTCGGCGATGGAGATGCGACTGAGATTACCATTTACACTCCGAAACCATCCTCTCCACAACCACCTGTAATCTTGACACAACCGTTAACAAGTACCCAGACAGCTCACCCCAGTGAGTTCCAAAATGGATACGTCCTCAAGTGGACACCGCCAGACCTAGACAACGGTGACCCCATAACTAAGTACCTGGTGAGAATCAACAAAGTTAGGCCAGAATCTCCTGACGATATTGTGGATGATGGTGAACTAAGGACCGTTGAGCAAAGTAGCGAGAGACCTCTCCATGCTAGACTCGGACCACTTGAAACCAATCAGTATTACAAAATCCAACTACAGGCCATGAATAGGTATGGCCTATCAGAGTACTCCGGAATAACTATTTACACAAGCATGGATAGACCACCGATGCCAGATTTCGAGCCTCATACGCTCTCGTGGCTCATTGAACCTTCTACGCCTGCTCTTATAATACTTCTCGTACTGGCCATCATCTCACTAATCATCATTGATATAGTTTTCTGCTATTGTTTCGAAATCGGTGTCACTCATTCGATTCGAAACTGTTGCTGCCCAAAGAAAGCCAACAGCGTGATCAGCGATAAGACATACTCGTAGTGAGGAATCAGACCAAAGGAACTGTCTTTGCAGTAACAAGGAGGATCACTAATAGTTTCATCTCAATAAATAACCCGCATTTACAACTGTCCAAAATGGATTGATCAAATCCGAATATGCTACCATGAGTTGTGAGGCACTGAACTTTGTCTATGTAGCAGGACTAGTACGAGTGTTGATGCCAAAGAGGTGGCTCATACTCTTCAATTTGACATCGTCAGGATCACGCTTTCCTCAGAAGACCACCAACCAATCGAAGACACGACAGGTACTAGCCGATTCATTTGAAGAGTTTAAAGTGACGAAAAATTGACTGTACAACGCTTTTGAATTGAGGTGAGCAGGCAAGACAGGTGGGAATGTTTTCGGGCTGCTCTATCCAGAGATGGTGACCAATGTTGGCATCAATGAGTTGTCTTTCAACCCCGCGCAGATCCTCCAAACTCTCGGCCCTAAGTATGATTTTGTGCATATTCTCTAAGTTCGCCAGATAATTTTTAGTCGGAGTTGAGTTTATGGTGCGTGATATGGCTGCAACACTCGCGTGACAAGCCTGAGCAATCAGGGGTCCTGTTCCCCATTGTAGATCCGTCCGAACGATAATATACTGGACAATAGGCTCGCAGCCCTCTTTTTCTGACTTAGATTCGACACTAGAGGTGAAGTCTGTCATCATCGCGATGTATTTAGAGTCTCCAGAAAGGAAGACCGGCCGAGTGTTCTGCTTGATGCCACGTGACATGCATGTCTAAAACGTGGCAGTGAGCAGAAACTATACAGCGCGCTCCAAAAGAGTCGCGTGGGAGTTGTTGTTATTCTCCATCAGTGACCCGCTAGTGTGTTAACGCCAAAGTTAAAGCTGAACTTTTCTTTGATGGCACCGAAACTAGCGGCAAGTTAGGTATGAATCAATGGCGCCTCTAATACCACTGGTTGGGATTCATTGCATTCTTACAAAGTTGCCGCCCCCTCCTCCCGCCCCACCGAAGCTGACTGCCTGCCTGGTGGGCGGCTGCGCGCTGTTGTGCGCAGAAAATTCCAAGGAAAGCCTGGCAAACATTCCGTGCCGATGAGTCATCGGATTTTTGCGCCTCCCTTTTCCCCTTTGGTCTGCACACAGTTTGCACGAGAACTCGCGCAAACGAGCGAGCGAGCGCGCGCCCGAGACTTGCTGTTGGCAAGTGCAAGCGCACATATCTCCCCCCGTCTAGTCCTTTGTAATGCCATCGGTTCATCATGATCACGTCTCTTCTTATTATTGTTTTCGTCCGCCTCGTTCAATGTTCAACACAGCCGCCCACAAAGGCACACAGACACACAAGATAATATTCATCATATCACACAAATTCTCACACAGAGACGGCGTCTCTAGCACTGACGGCCTCGGATGGATTGTGTGTGTCTACTGAGCAGGAATCGAACTCGGTCGACAAAAATCCAGCCATCATCGGTCCCATCCTCTGACTGAGCTTCCCCTAATATCTCCACAAGAGCAACTGAAACTTCGCTCCCACTGAAGCTTCCTTGTCACCTATCCTGCAGAAAAAATTATCATCATCCCGCAAGACTCCCAATAGTGTAAAGCTAACCGAAGTCTGTCCAGATACCATTCGCAGATGATCTAAGCCACTAAATCAACTGCAGATACAAGCACACGATAAACTACGCCTACGAAACAAATTAATCCATCCGCCAACAAAACTCAATCGAATCGTCCAGAAACACGTCCAGAAAACAACTCCGCTCTGCATAAGGTATGCACCCCCCCAAAAAACCAGGCCAACAGGGAAAGCCCTTTCTATACTACCAAACTAACCAATCCCTGCTGGTCGAAGTCTGGTTCAACCTTGCCATCTTGAACGATAAGACGGGCCTTAACTCTATCAAATCGATCGATTGATCAAACGAGACTGCATTTTAGTTTACATCTCACCTGGGTTGCGGATCATCTAAAGGAAAGATAGCTACCACTTGGTAAAATAATCCTAGCTACCCAATACGTCCAATCTGTTGCAATAGATAACAAGATTATGCAATAAGGCAAAGTAGATATAGCTATCGTATTCGTTTTTGACTGCAACGTAAACAAAATTTGCATGAAACAAGGCTCAGGGTACAAACCGACTATCATACATAGCCATTGCTGGAGTTTGCAGACTCCACACTTTTTCAAGTTAGATAAACGCACTGGACAAATAGCTTAAAGATAAAAGATGGAGAACACCAAAAGAGACTTATCGCTGGATTTCACCAAGCCCAGGCATCCACGGGGCGGCCAACCGGCACCGAGTTTGGTCACGCCAATCTTGAACCTCTCAACCCCGGAGCTAAACAAAATGATCTCTGAAGATGATTTGGCCGTCCTG
>SNVD02015790.1:0-11957 GCA_013180625.2 Boswellia sacra | reverse complement strand
CTTTCGAATTGAGTTTAGTTAATCAATCAACAAAACCCCCCCATTTATTCAGTTTTCGCTTTCGAATAACAAATTCAATTAGAATCAATCCTCGTGGGAACGATATCTTACTTATCACTTTATTACTTGTGCGACTAGTATACTTGCTAGTTTCGAACGCATCAATTTTGCTACTAATGATTAGAAATTCAAGACAATTACGGATCAAGATTTCTAGTCTAGCAATAGGAAATATCCAGATTATATTCAATTGGCCACCCAAATACAATCCAGCAAGCAATCATAAGCATTAAACATGGGAAAATATAAGCAACTTCAATTAGAGAATTGGATAACAATTGCTTTCACAATCAATTCATAAAAACCATATCAAGGGCTTTGAAATCACCCTCAACCAATTCAGATTTAGTTACACATATTCAGATAGAATACAAATACAATACAATATGGATACATTCCAGAAAATGAAAGGGAAAGGGAAAACTTAGCAAATTTGATGAAATCTCTTAGGATTTGTAGTTCTTCCTCTTTCCAAGCCTTCAATCT
Organism: Boswellia sacra; assembly: GCA_013180625.2. Classification (NCBI taxonomy): domain Eukaryota; kingdom Viridiplantae; phylum Streptophyta; class Magnoliopsida; order Sapindales; family Burseraceae; genus Boswellia; species Boswellia sacra. Next base: position 11,411 of record SNVD02015790.1, on the reverse strand, counting down.
CCTTCAAGAACTCCAAGAGATGAGAGAAATCCAAAGATTCAGCCTCCTCCACGTTCTCCCCTCTTCAAGTTATCAAAATAAAACCCTAAAATGTGTTTAAATACTCTGCTACAGTGAAATGCTACAGTGCCCCGTATTATACATGCTACAGTGACTTGTGGAATTATATTTCTATACATCTCACACTGTTTTGATTAGAACTTTTGGTACACTGAATGGATTTATAAACCGTGAATTTCTCCAGAAAATAGACTTCGAGAGCTTTCCAACGGTATATAATATGTCATCGGGTTCATTGTATATCGATACAATTAAATCCGAGAAGATCACCGACTAGCAGAGGTGAAAATGAAGGGTTTTACTCCATTTTTGTGCAAGTTGCTCCAAAACTCCTACAAACATCAAAACACACAAAAAACATAAAAATACCATGGAATATAGCAAAGAAACACGGACGAATTGATATAAAAGTAATACATAAATAGACACCTATCAATAATCAATACAAACTCGCCACCCGGTTTGGATACGAGTGGGAACTAGCTCATTATTGTCATTCTTAACCACCGTAACACCAGATTTCTTCGGAACAACTTGGACTGGACTCACCCACTTGCTGTCCGAAATTGGATAAATCACACCCACATCCAACAATTTCAGGATTTCTTTCTTGACAACTTCCATCATGGGAGGATTCAACCTCCGCTGTGCTTCTCTAGTGGGCTTGGATCCCTCTTCTAACAAGATTCGGTGCATGCATACGGCTGGACTAATACCTTTGATGTTAGCGACTGTCCACCCAATGGCCGTTTTGTGATCTCGGAGCACTCGGATGAGTTTCTCTTCTTGTAATGGTGCAAGACCCTTTGCTATTATGACTGGCAAAGTATCTTTCTCACATAGGAATACATGCTTCAAATGATCTGGAAGAGGCTTAAGCTCCAAGGCAGGTGCTTTCATCACGGAAGGTAGAAGTTTCTCATTAGATAAAGCAATTCATGTAGCAAACAACATACCTTTTGTGGTGATAAGCTATAGTCTCTCCAAGGCTTGCCAGCCGCTTCCTCCACTTCTTTAGACACTTGTATCAACTTCCTCGATTCTCTAGAATTTTCTGCCCCACTGTGCTCACTAATGGCTACTTCCAATGCATCCTTGCGAGTTAACTCAAAAGTTGTTGTGCCAAAGAATCAATAACATCAACTGCAAAAACAGAATGCAAGTCACTAGGGTACCTCATTGCCTCAAAAATATTGAAACGAATCACCTCGCCATCAAACTCCATGGTGAGAGTGCCATCATGAACATCAATCTTGGTTCGGGTAGTTTTCAAGAATGCCTCCCCAAAAGAATCGGTGTTGGATTGGGAGATGTCTCATCCTCCATTTCCAGAACATAGAAGTCTGCTGGAAAAACCAATTGATTTACCTGCACAAGCAAATCTTCCACAACTCCTTTGGGATACGCATTAGAACGATCAGCAAGTTGAATTACAATACCAGTTTTCGCAAGGGGTCCAAGATTCAAAGAAGCATAAATATAATATGGCATAACATTAATAGATGCTCCTAAATCTAACATAGCTCTTTCAAACTTGGTATTACCAATAGTGCATGGAATGGTGAACGTACCTGGATCTTTGCATTTCGGAGGAATTTTTCTTTGCAATACAACTGAAACATTTTCCCCCACACTTACCTTCTCATTTCCTTTCAACTTCCTCTTGTTGGTGCATAAATCTTTGAGAAATTTTGCATAACGAGGCACTTGCTTGATAGCATCCAGAAGTGGTATGTTTACCTCGATCTTGCGAAAAGTTTCCAGGATTTCTTGTTCTTTTTCCTCCTTCCTTGATTTTGCAAATCTGCTAGGAAAAGGTGGAGGAGTAACATATGAAGGAATATGGGTTTTAGGATTTACCTTAGAAGATGGTGTTTTATTCATGGTGGGAGTGGTGTCATCCCCTTCATCAGTTTGTGATTTCTTTGGTGGAATCTCTAATTGCTTCCCACTTCTCAAAGTTACAGCACTAGCATTCTCTCTTGGATTGATCACCGGCTGAGAAGGTAATTTTCCTGAGCTTTGACTCTCAAATTTGCTCATGTTAGTGGCCAATTGTCCCATTTGATTTTCCAGGTTTTGGATACTTGCCCTAGTTTCCTGCTGAAATTGCATTGTGTTAGTGGCAAGTGCTTTAACAATATCCTGGAGAGACATACCTGAATTTTGTGGAGCTGGTTGTGGTGCTGGTTGTTGTTGTGCTTGAAATGGTTGCTGCACCCTTGTTGATTGAAACCTGGTGGTCGATTTGGTATGGCATTTGGGGCTATTGGTTGATGATTCCCATATCTTAAATTAGGGTGATCTCTCCATCCAGCATTGTAAGTATTGGAGAAAGGGTCATACCTTTGCCTTAGTTGTCCTGGAAATCCACCCATGACATTGGCTTGTTCTGTATCTCCTTCTTGCAAAGTTGGACACATGTCGGTTGGATGGTCCATGGCAGAACATACTCCACATGCATAAGATTGCTGTATATGTCCTACAGCCATTTTTTTTACAAGAGAGGTAAGTTCACAAAGTTGATGTTCAATATTCGGAGTGCTTACCTCAAGTATACTAGCAAGTATACTAGTCGCACAAGTAATAAAGTGATAAGTAAAATATCGTTCCCACGAGGATTGATTCTAATTGAATTTGTTATTTCCAGCAACAATAAACTAAACAGAGGGGGATTTTTGTTGAATGCTTTACTAAATGAAATAAGAATGCAAGTAAAGAATAACAAAACAAAAAGTAAATTTGAATGAAAAATCAAGGGGAGAAAGCTGGTTAAGGGATCCTTCTCTACCACAAGATATGGATTTGCGAATTAATTGTAGAATTGTCATCTAAATACAGCATAGAAGTTATCAACCGTAGATAATAACAAGCTCTATTACCCCAATCTTTCCTTACTTTGTTGTTAAATAAAACAAGCTCTTTATTTAATCTCTATCCATTAACAACCTAGAACAAGCTCTCTGAGTTTAATTCAATGGATGCATTATGATAAGAAAGATAGGTTGATCTAAGCAATAAACACACAAGCTCGGATTATTTAACTTAGGTTATATTCCCCAATTGTAATCTCTGATCACAATTTTGCTACTAATGATTAGAATTTCAAGACAATTACGGATCAAGATTTCTAGTCTAGCAATAGACAATATCCAGATTATATTCAGTTGGCCACCCAAATACAATCCAGCAAGCAATCATAAGCATTAAACATGGGAAAATACAAGCAACTTCAATTAGAGAATGGGATAACAACTTCTTGCACAATCAACTTACAAAAACCATATCAGGGGCTTTGAAATCACCCTCAACCAATTCAGATTCAGTTCCACATGTTTAAGAACGTGGTAAATACAATACAACATGGAGACATTCCAGAAAATGAAAGGGAAGGGAAAAACTTAGCAAATTTGATGTAATTCTCTCTGGATTGTAGTTCTTCCTCTTTCCAAGCTTCCTTTCTCCTTCAAGAACTCCAAGAGATGAAAGAATTCCAGAGCTGCAGCCTCCACCACGTTCTCCCCTCTTCCAGTTATCAAAATAAAACCCTAAAATGTGTTTAAATACTCTTCTACAGTAACTTGCTTTCCCTCAAGACAGTGGGCGGCGGGGGGCCCGTATTTAATACCCTGGTTTGTTTTCTATACAACATTGATATATGGAATTACAAATATAGCACGTTCTCATACAATTTTTTCCATTTGGAACTTTCTTCGTACACTACATAAATTCTGAACCCTTCGTAAATTTTCTCCAGAAAATAGACTTCGAGAGCTTTTCAATGGTATATAGCATGTTATCCGGTTAATTGTATATCGATACCATCAACTCCAAGAAATTGGTTGACTAGCAGAGGTGAAAATGAAGGGTTTTACTCCAATTTTGTGTAAGTTCCTCCAAAACTCCTACAAACATCAAAACCACACAAAAACATAAAAATACCAAGGAATATAGCAAAGAAACATGGACGAATTGATATAAAAGTAATACATAAATAGACACCTATCAATTGTATATCAATACAATTAAATCCGAGAAGATCACTGACTAGCAGAGGTGAAAATGAAGGGTTTTACTCCATTTTTGTGCAAGTTGCTCCAAAACTCCTACAAACATCAAAACACACAAAAACATAAAACTACCAAGGAATATAGCAAAGAAACATGGACGAATTGATATAAAAGTAATACATAAATAGACACCTATCAAATTCCCCCACACTTAGACTTTGCTAGTCCTCGAGCAACTAAAATGATACGAAACATAACTAAACCAAAACAGAATCAAAGAAAAATTAAAACACACAAATGCTTCAACTTGCAAATAGGCCTCAAAGATTGTACTTAATTATAACCCAAGGAAAACTTCAAAATAATGCACTTGATCAAGAAGTTCATCTCAAGGATTAGTTTCGCTTCACTTCAATTCCTCAAGTGTGTGTGTGTAGAGCCATTCTCACCTAATCCCTTGTAACCCGTATGAGTTTATGCATAAAAATGAATCATATTTAATATTGAAGATGTGTGTATAAATGAAGTTCATAGGCCTGCTTTTCAAGTCACTCTCCACTAATGTAGACATGCACAACACCAAGGATCAAGTAGGACTTTATTAAGCTTGTAACGTTTGGCTTGGGTGAAGGTATGATCAAGGATAATAATTTGGCTCAAATCACCCACAAACACATAAATCATTCAAGACTATATAGAGCTCAACCCTATAACACAACATTTCAATTCACCAGGTTACTCCCCCATACTTATTTAGAACACTCAATCTTTTTTTTTTTTTTGCAGAAAACAAAAGAAAACTACACCCCCACACTTTGTTGTTTCATTCTTTTTAAGAACATTAAGGGTATAGATCTCTTATTCTTCTTCTTTTGTTCTTTTTTTTCTTCATTTTTTTCTTTTTTTTCTTTTTTTTTTTTATTACACTTCCCCTCCCCCACACTTAAACAACACATTGTCCTCAATGTGTAAGTACGTGGACGATAAGTACAGATTGACTTTTTTTTTTAACCAACACAATAGGACTCACTTGCATTGCTCACGACACATCCCAACCTCCTCTAACTTCCCAAAACCAGAACATCGCTCCAAATTTAATTGTGAATGATGTACATGCTCATAGGTAAGGGATAAACTGTTTGGAACAAATTCAATTAAGGTTAGGAGATCTTTTAGTGAGTTAACAAAGAAAAAGGTTTACAGAGGCTCAGGGTATAACTATTGTGATTCAATATATCATCAAGGTATATATCTCACGCTATTAATGGTGCTGCGCGCGCGCGTGTCTCTTAGATTGGGGCCTAAAAGGCATTTCCCAATGGTTGTCACAGTCCCTAATCTATTCTGCTCGATGACATCAAACAAGTTCTAGAATTCATTGAATCTGAAGAAACATTTAAATTACATAAACTTTCTCTAAGTGAACAAATAACTCAGTGATAATAGCTCAGTGCTCAATGTTGCGCAAGGAATCAAAAGCAAAGCGAAAACCAATAAACATTTCAAGCACACAAATCCATGCATAATTTATCATTTTCCAAGAGTTATTCTTAATTCAATCATTATCTTATCATCGACCCACAAAATGCCAGAAAAGAGGTACGTGGCGTTGTTACACCTGAGTCAAGATTGTATATTTCAACAATCCTTAGGACCAGTAGCCCGCAGACTTAAGGTTTCCAGCCTATATACCTTTATTATGAAAGAACAAAACAAGAAACAAGACACTTCAAACAACATGAAATAAACAAACTACAGATTTATTGAGAGAGAATGCGTTTCAATAGTTAAGAAAACCCCATATTCTGCCATTCTCAGGTTTTTCCACAATGTTTTTTTTTTCGAATCGAAACTGATAAAGACAAAAACACACAACAACTCGAAATTACATAAAACTAAACTTACTCAGAAAATAATAAAGTCCAACAAATCAGCAAACACAAACAAGTCAGTTAGAATGGGTCTAAAAAGTTTAGAAGTTAGCCTCCTTATTCAGCCATTATGGATTAAAGAAATCCAGAATGCGTTTCAAGAGAACTTGAACTTTTTAAGCCACCATTCTAAAAGCCAAGATTAGAAAATATTACCTGGGGTGAAAGAAACAACCTGAAAAAAAACTCAACTCAAATAAACACAATAAAGAGAAAGCAAACGAAAATGAAGCAAACCAGCAGATATGGATTACAGATGGAGTGTTAAATCCAGTTTACGCCTCTTATTGCCTTCTCCAAACCAATCTATCCGAGCCATTGTTGGATCAGGTGAATAGACGAATTCTTGTAGTTTGTCAATTAACTCTCCTGTAGTTGAAGCTGTAACCAGCATTTGCCTTGCTGACGGTGAGATGAAATTTTTTTCTACAACTTGATCAAGAAAGGACAACAAACCATCAAAAAAATTATTAACATTTAACAAACCAATGGGTTTCCGATGGATGTTTAGCTGTGCCCAAGAGGTGATTTGAAATATCTCCTCTATGTACCATAACCACCCGGCAAAGCTATAAATGCATCGGACTTAACAACCATATGTGCAATACGCTCATGCATACTAGAGACCTGTAACTCTTCCCCGATTGTGTTGCTACGATATCTCGTACAGCTAATGGTTTTGGGATAGGTGTCTATTTAATGTATTACTTTTATTCAATTCGGCCTGTTTCTTTGCTATATTCCTTGGTATTTTTATGTTTTTTGTGTGGTTTTGATGTTTGTAGGAGTTTTGGAGCAACTTGCACAAAATGGAGTAAAACCCTTCATTTTCACCTCTGCTAGTCAGTGATCTTCTCAGATTTAATTGTATTGATATACAATGAACCCGATGACATATTATATACCGTTGGAAAGCTCTCGAAGTCTATTTTCTGGAGAAATTTACGGTTTATAAATCCATTCAGTGTACCAAAATTTGTAATCAAAACAGTGTGAGATGTATAGAAATATAATTCCACAAGCACTGTAGCATGTATAATACGGGGCACTGTAGCAAGTCACTGTAGCAGAGTATTTAAACACAATATAGGGTTTTATTTTCATAACTTGAAGAGGGGAGAACGTGGTGGAGGCTTCAGCTCTGGAATTCTTTCATCTCTTGGAGTTCTTGAAGGAAAAAGGAAGCTTGGAAAGAGGAAGAACTATAATCCAAAGAGAATTACATCAAATTTGCTAAGTTTTTCCCTTCCCTTTCATTTTCTGGAATGTCTCCATGTTGTATTGAATTTACCACGTTCTAAAACATGTGTAACTGAATCTGAATTGGTTGAGGGTGATTTCAAAGCCCCTGATATGGTTTTTGTAAGTTGTGACACAGGAGTGTTGCAATCCATGGGATTCATGATAGATCATCAAGGGGTGCAAATTATTACAATGGTCAAGAGTGCACATGAACTAGAATGAGGGGTAATTTCGTAAAAGAATTGATATTACTGTGCAGAGAATTAATTGTCAAGATTTATGGCTATAAAAGATCTTGAAGTCAGCTTTCTAACACATTTGTCAATGTGTCATTTGGAGTTGTCTGCAGGAATCTATGACTATCTCTTCACAGCTGTTTCATAGTTAATGGTGCATTAAAGTCTACTCTAGAATTTGAATTTGATTGCTTAGTTGGTTGGAATTTGAATTTCTAGCTTAGTTGGTTGTGCTTTTATTACCTAATGTGTTTACTTATGAGTCTTAGTCAATAATTGAGTTGTCAATGTATTAGTTGAGCCGTAATTGTTGAATACATTTAATTATTATCTTTTACCTATGCTTGTAGGGTTGTTCCAAGTTATTTAAGTCCTAAAGGTGTGTGTTCAAGGAAGTGAAGTTTTGAATTCGAATTTGAGTGAAATTTCAGTGTTTATACTGATTTCTCCTTAACTCTGTATCTCTTGGTGGATTCCATAGAGTGGTGAGTTAGTTTAGGCCCTGTATCCTTGGTTTACATCCTTGGGTGGTGAATTTTCTGTATCCCATTGGTGTTTACTTTGGTGGTGAGCTTGTTATCCCTTTCAAAGAGTGTTTGTTAGGTTCCATTTTATTTGTTCCAGCCATTGGTTGAGTTGATAACCAACTTGAAGATCCTATCCTCATCTATTATAATCCAGCAGCCCGGTATCATATTGATATCAGAGCCATATCTCGAAGATCCGGTATCAGATTGGTATCAGAGCCATATCTCGAAGATCCGGTATCATATTGGTATCAGAGCTTTTGGTTCAATGGCTGGTCGTACTCACAAGGCTACTTCTACTACCCAATTGCCTCCTTCTCAAAGAGATGAACGAGATTTGATCATTGAAGATCTCAGGCGGCAACTTCAGCAAGTCCAAAAACGTTTGATCGTTGAAGATCTTATGCAGCAGCTCCAACAACTCTAGCAACATTTAGTAATTCTGGAAAATAAAGAATTCGCAGGTGGAATGCATGGAGAAGTAGAAGATCAAATTCCTCTGGGCAATTATGATGATAATGATGCTGCTAATAAAGATGAATCGGTGGAGAATGATGAAGCAGACCATGACTTCTTTGAGGATCATGGAAAACCACCAATATTTGATGACTTTTACGAAAGTGATGAAGAAATCGAGACAGATTCCTTGATCAATTTCGGTAGTCCAGAATTTGTTGATGAAGAGGAAGTCACTTATGCTGATAAAGGTGATTCTCTCTTTATTATTCAAAGGAGTTTGAGTATTGCGCAAGAACGAGAAGATGATTGGCTTCGCAGAAATATCTTCCATAGTAGATGTTCTTCTCATGTCAAGGTGTGCAACTTTATTATTGATGGTTGTAGCTTTGAAAATGTGCTGTCTACGGAGCTGATTGATAAACTTGGCCTTCAGACAAAGAAGCATCATCAACCTTACAAGATTTCATGGCTTCAGAAAGATAACGAGATCAAGGTAAACAAATGCTGCCTTGTTTCATTTTCTATTGGCAAGAAGTATAAAGATGAAATATGGTGTGATGATGTTCCTATGGATGCTTGTCATTTACTTCTTGGTAGACCATGGCAGTATGATAGGAAAGTAATGCATGATATCTATGGGAATACTTATACATTCTTTAAAGATGGGGTCAAAGTTATTTTGGGTCCTTCGAAGTTAGAATGTGTTCCTAAACCTACTAAAGGGGAGGGAAATGCTATGCTTACCCAAACAGAATATGGAAGAGAGTTGGAGAAGGGAAGTGAAATTTATTTGTTCTTGTTAATAGAAGAAAATGAAGTTAGTAATGAACCGCCTCCGAAGATGAACTATCTTCTTGAAGAATATCATGATGTTATACCAAATGAGATACCACCAGGCCTTCCTCCAATGAGAGACATACAACATTGCATTGATCTTGTTCCAGGTGCTGTGTTGCCAAATAAATCAGCCTATCGAATGAGTCCTACAGAACATGAAGAATTTCAATGGCAGGTTAATGAGCTTATCACTAAAGAGTTAGTGAGGGATAGCATGAGTCCTTGTGCTGTACCAGCTCTTTTGGTGCCTAAAAAGAAGATGATAGAAGCTTCTATCTTATCACTTCCAAATCTCAGCAAGGTTTTTGAAGTTGAATGTGATGCTTCCAATATTGGTATTGATGCTGTTATTAGCCAATAAGGCAGATCAATTGCTTTCTTAAGTGAAAAATTGAATGCATCTCGCAAAAAGTACTCAACTTATGACAAAGAGTTGTATGCTATTTGTCGAGCTTTGAAGCATTGGAGTCAGTATCTCTTGCCAAAACCATTCTTTCTATATTCTGACCATGAAGCTTTGAAGTTCATCAACAGCCAACAGAAGCTTAATGTTCGACATGCCAGATGGGTAGAGATTCTTCAAGCTTTCAACTTTACCATCAAGCACAAATCTGGAGTTCAAAATGTGGTGGCTGATGTATTAAGCCGAAGACATTATTTGCTGACCTCTATGCAAGTGAATGTTGTTGGTTTTGAGGTTTTAAAGGAGCTTTACAAGGATGATCCAGATTTTGGCAAAATATGGAGTAATTGTAATTAGTTTTCATCTAACCAGTTTGTTTTGCAAGATGGTTATCTACTCAAGGCAAACCAATTGTGTATTCCTCAAGGTTCCTTGAGAGAATTAATCATTAATGAAGCACATGGTAGTGGCATTAGCGGTCATTTTGGGAGAGACAAAACTATTGCTATTGTGAAGGAAAACATCTATTGGCCGAAGATGGAAAGGGTTGTGATGAAGCACGTGAAGAGGTGTACAATTTGTCATGTGGCAAAAAGTCATGGGCAGAACACGGGTTTGTACACTCCATTACCTGTTCCTAATGATCCATGGGAAGATGTTAGCTTGGATTTTGTGGTGGGATTGCCTAGAACACAGCGAAACAAAGATTCAATCATGGTGGTGGTTGACCGATTTTTTAAAATGGCTCATTTTGTCCCCTGTAACAAGACAAATGATGCGACTCATGTGGCCGATTTGTATTTCAAGAAGATTGTGAAATTGCATGGCATTCCTAAGGCCATAGTCTCAGATCATGATCCAAAGTTCTTATCTCATTTTTGGCGTACACTTTGGAGAAAGCTGGGGACTACACTTAACTTTAGTTCATCTCATCATCCTCAAACAGATGGACAAACTGAAGTTATCAACCGAAGCTTGGGAAATCTTCTGAGGAGTTATGTTGGTAAGAATTTACGGCAATGGGATCTTGTTTTACCCCAAGTTGAGTTTGCTTACAACAGATCATCAAGTCAAACCACTGGTCGTAGTCCTTTTGAGGTTGTTTATGGTAAGAATCCAATAAGTCCTTTGGATTTAGCTCCTATTCCTTTCAAAACTCAATTTAGCAGTGATGCCGAGGAGAGAGCTAAGAACATCAAGAAACTACATGAACAAGTTCGAGAGAAGATTTTGAAGGAAAATGAGAAGTATAAAACTGCAGCAAACAAACATCGGAAGTATGCTGAGTTCAAAGAAGGAGATCTAGTGTGGATACACCTTAGAAAGGAAAGGTTTCCTCCAGGCAAATATGCCAAGTTGAAGCCTAGAGCTGATGGACCATTCAAAGTCTTACAATGCATTGGAGAGAATGCTTACAAAGTTGAGCTACCTGAGCATTATGGTGTTTCCAACACATTCAATGTCTCTACCTTAGTCCTTATCTTGGTGAAAACAACAACGAAGACTCGAGGTCGAGTCTTTCTCAACCAGGGGAGCTTGACACAGGAGTGTTGCAATCCATGGGATTCATGATAGATCATCAAGGGGTGCAAATTATTACAAAGGTCAAGAGTGCACATGAACCAGAATGAGGGATAATTTCGTAAAAGAACTGGTATTGCTGTGCAGAGAATTAAATGTCAAGATTTGTGGCTATAAAAGATCTG
>SNVD02015789.1:0-11945 GCA_013180625.2 Boswellia sacra | reverse complement strand
GTTGTGCTCTCGCCATCGACGTCGCCGGAGTCGTCACACTCGTGGCCGAGCTCGTCGTTGGCCGTGTCACGCTCGTCCAACTTCCGAGCGCGCGCCATCTCGCTGAGCTCCTCCGCCGTCGGCCGTCTGCTGGCCGCCGACTGGCCCAAGTTGACCTCTGGTGACCGACTCTCGTCCGAGTCGTCGGCTGGAGCGCCCGCCCGACTCTGGCCCGACACTGATGACTGGCGCCGCGGGCCGCCCACTCCCGCGGGTTGCCCTTGACCGGAACTGGTGGCGCTGCCGATCGACACTCTGTTCAGCGAGCGCTGGGCCTGCAAGTACTTGCCCTCCAGATAGACAAACTCCTTTTGTAGGGCAAACAACTCGCGGCTTTTTGCCCACAGGGTAATGTGATTTTCAGTGCGTGTGTGTGTGTAATCGGATTTGCGAGCGCGAGCTCGGGCGTTAGTCGGAGTGGTCATTGATAGCACGTCATGGCTGGTGGCGGCGGCGGCGGTCGCGACGGCGCCAACAACGACAACGTCCGGTTACATCGGGCGTCTCATGACTACACCGCTGGCATTCGATGGCATTCGATATTCGGCATTGACGTCGCCGCCGCCGCCGCCGATGGTGTGTCTGCCATTCAGTGGGCGCCCAAATTCCACTAAATAACAAACTCTGGCGCACTGAAAAGAGACGTTGCGCAGACCTCTCTCGCTGCTGGGCGGCCGGAAATGTAAAGAGCACGCTCGCTCTGAGAGTGGCGAGCATCACCTGGCGCGAGCTAACTCGTCGCTGTCCCGCGAGTACGCCCACGCGCTCAGGTCGGCATAGTTCTCGTGCTCGAAGCTGGCGCTAACCAGTGGGAGCCAGGCAGAAGCCATATATTACATGTGTGCGCGAATGCGCCAAATGTCCCTGGCCGCCAACTTGTTATCTCTTGAGCGGGACCGCTCTCCACTGCTATCTATCTTGCGCTCATGACGCATGGCGCCCAAGTCAACGGGCGCCACATAGTCGGGCGGCGCCAGCGATCAGATCAGACCGATAAAATAGCCACCGCCTCCATTATTCAAACTCGGCCGCCTGGCTGCCGGCGACCATTTTAATATGCCGCCCGTCGAGTGGACTTGAGTGCGATGGCTGGCTGGCCCCGGCGAAGAGGATAAAATGCCGCCTGCTTAGCGTGGGAGGCTCGTCGCACCTGCGCGCTGAAAAAAGTTGGCGCTCTCGACGCAGCCAGACAGCGAGAATGAGAGCGCGGGAGTACGAGAGCTCGGCGTCATCTGATCTGGCGAGCGCCCAGACGGACGCCCATTTGCGTGCACGGCTTCGGGAGGGCCGCGCGAATCCCAAGACGGCTAGCGGGCGCCCGCACGGCCTACACAGTGCAACTCGAGCCCGGCGGTGTTTATTTAGGCGCCCCGTGCCCCGAGATTCCGCCAGCGCGGCTGGACGCGCCGCTCGGCTCACCACCGCAATCGCGACAAGCGCCAAATGGTCGCTTTTTGGCACGTCCGCTCGCTGAGCCTTCATTAAAAGTGCGCTCCGCCAGGGCCACTTATTCATAATCGTCGCGCGTCCGCCTCGTCGTCAGTCATTATCGGAGCCCGCGGAAGTCGCTAGGCGCCGCGCGCCGTCCGCTCTCATTATATGCGCACTGGAGCGGGCGCGAGATTTTGTGCGCACAAAGCGCTGCCGCCGGAGTTCGCCGCCGGACCGCAGTGCAGACTCACCTGAGCTGATGGCGCTGGATGGTGGCGAGCGCATCGTAGTTATTGTACAAGTGACTAAATAGCAGCAGACTGTCGACCCACTCGATGTGCACGGTGAGCTTGCCCGCATCCAGATAGCTGCTGGTCGACTTGTTCAGCTAATCAGCGCGAGCCGGTGGTTGTCGGAGTGGGCGCGCACGCGATACGAGGTCGGTGGGCGCGTTCACCCGTTCGTTCGTTTCGTCGTCAACAGCGTCGGTGGGACCGAGGGTACGCGTCCCAGGCGGCAGTTTTCGCAGAGAGAAAATTGTTTCAAATTATAATATCGTCCGGTTCCGTTTTCGGCGGTTCCATCCCAGGCGCCCAAGGCCAACGGGCCGAAGGGCCGGCGAGGCCGGAGACGAGTTTAGTGTTCGGGGCGAGGCGTTGCCAGTTAGTCGGTTAGTTGGGGGTTGTGGTGGTGGCGCGTCTGTGTGGATTTTTTCGCCGCTATGTCAGTGTGTAAGAATTCAGGCGCGCAACATCGTAAGCAGCATCTAGGCCGAGCTGTCCCGGGCTCGCCATGCGTCTTCGTGTATGTGTGTTTGTGTGTGTGTGTATGTTGGTGGAAGCGTTTGGACGAAATTAATTATTTCAACGAGCGGCCGCGACGCGCCACAAACGCCTCTACTTGATCGTTTGCGCTATCTAACTGGCCATAGGTCGCGCACTGCCAGTGCCTCTAGGTGACAAAATAGCACACCGCTAGATTGCACGTACTCTCGCGAGCCTCTTGACTCGCAACTCGAGACTCGGGTCAGGCGGCCATTGAACGAGTCGGGTCCAAGACAAGCAAGTGCCTGAGATTAAAAAGATGAGTCGGGCAGTCCTCTGGCCGGCCGCTGGAGCACATGGCCGACTCGGCCCACAGCAGTCGCCATGAATCATTCGAGCCGAGTCGACTGCCGAAAGCGCGCAAGTTGACTTGACAGCAGCGGAATCTCGACCTGCTGGCGTCTCACTCGGTCGGCATCTTAAGAAATCTCCGCCGCCCGCTTCTGGACGAGCAGAGCGCCACCGGCAACAACACAATAACACGCGGAGCTAGCGCGTCCACCAGTGGCCCTCTCGCTCTCCTCCTCTCTGTGTTGTCGCATTCCTCGCGGGCCGAGCGCACTGGCGCCAAGTATTCATTATCCGGCCGGACGCTTATGTTCACCTTTAGCACTTCCACTACGATGAACGCGGGCGAGTGCGCGAACGAGCGCTCGGCTGAGCCAGTGGGCGCCCGAATGAGTGATGATGATGATGATGATGGTCACTCGCGTCCGGCCGAACCGTCTGCGAGCATCATTTCAATCTATCCGCACGAGCTTTGAGTCGGGGCCCCGCACATGCAAACTGGCGCCCGTAATTCGCACGCAAACCTCTGCCATGTGGCGAGCCAGCTTGCGAGTGGCGGAAACAAACAGCCCGCTTGTGGCTGCCATTGCAACGCACGACAACACCCACAACAACGACAACAACAACAACAACAACTACAACAATAACATGAGCCAGAGGACAGTGGCGCTCATTTAGCGCCGGTCCAGGCGCGCGATTTCGTCCGTCTGGCCGAGCGCTCGCGTGGAAGGTCTGTCGCCGTGGTGGTGGCGGTTGCTGTTGCCGTTGCCGTGGTCAGGTCTATTTTTACCGCTCTCGGTGGGAGAACAGCTGTTCGAGCGCTTTTTTCAAAACTTTGCCTTGCCGGCAACTCGGACGTGACAATGAGGCCAGTGAAGCAGATCCCACTCTAGACGGAAGCCCGCGCGTGCCTAGGCGCCCGACGACGGCCAATTCGTTGCGGTCCAGCGACACGAACGGGAACTTCAGGCAAGCCACCGGCACGAGCGTCGAGCGCGCTCAAAGTGATGGCCGGTCATGAGCCTGTACCGCCCACATGGCGGGTGCTTAGTTAGCAAACTCGGCCGTTGAGATGGATCCCAGGACCGGCCGGCGAGTGTCACTGCCGAACTGAGCGCTGTCCACAAGGAGCACGGAAACGAGCTGGGGCCTGGGCCAACGTGAATGTGTTCCGCGGGCCCGAGCGCATTTGCATGCGCCACGAATCGATTGATGGATTCAGCAGGCGTCTCGTGTGCTCGGGCGCTGGCCGCACGCGGCGGTGATTTGTTGGCGGTTTGTAAGCCGCACGTACCCTAGGCGCGCGCAGTGCCCACAACACTCTTGCCAGCGCTCAAGTCGGGGATACAAAGTACACCAGCGAGCTCGAGTCTCGGTGAGTGTGTGCGTGGGTGTGTTTGGCGAGCATAAGCTAGAAAAAGAAGCAAACGACGCGAGCGCCTTAATGTTGCTCATTAGTGGCACTGGCTTGCTGTGGGCGAGTTTGTTTGCGTTCGGCGCACAGGTAGACAGGCGAGCAGAGCGCCCGAGTGAATAGGCGTCGCGGTCATTCATTTGTTCAAGGAACTTGCGCTCGTCGCCACCTACTCGAAGTTGCCAACGAGAGCGGGGCCTTGGAGACTGCTGTCCCTTCGTGAGCCTCGTGGGCCCACCTTCGAGAGCCTCGCTCGTGATATTCAAACACTGGCGCTCGACTCCATCAGGACGCGAGCTTGGGGAACAAAATTGAAGCTGGATCTAATTTCAAGTTGCAAATTTGTTACCTCTGTTCTCGCAGGCTTACAGCGCGCCGCCAAGCCCCGCGACTCCCACACGAAGTGCGATCTCGGCAGCAAAGTCGCTAGGCGCGCGCCTAGATCCATTTGTGCTCCTCAGCTGTGGCGCCTCGTGTTCGGCAGTCACTGGTCTCGCCGGCAACTGCCGACACCAGAGACTAGTGCGCCCAAAAGGCGGGTGGCGCTGGTTAGGGAGAGCGAGCAATGTAAACAAATGCGCGCCGTCGAGTCATGAGATGAGTCAGCGAGTGGTGGGCTGCTTGTAAGTCACGCGCAGGTAACAACCCCTAAGCCAGCCAAAGCCGCTCGGCTCGGCCCTGATTTCATTCATCCGGCCGCCAATTTCAGCAGTTAATTTCCGCTCGTTTGTCCGGCGTCGTCTCGGCGGCGAGTTTCAAGTTTGCCGCTTCGCCCGGCCGCAAGTGGTCGCCCGCCGACGCCATCGCAGCGGATTAAAGTCTCTGGCGCGAGCGAGCGAGCGCTTTGTTGGCGGCCGCTCATTTATCCGCCAAGGTCCTGATTTGATTAGTCTGGCTTGATTGCGGATCTGGTCAGGGCCCGGCGCCGGTGGGCGCGTGCAAGTCAGCGTGCTGGCAGCGAGGCCGCGCGCACGAGCGCAAACTACAACGGCCGTCTGAATAGAAGCCAATCAAGGAGAGCATGCCCAGCTGAGGCCAGGCGAGTTCAGGTGAGCCCAGGTGGGCGGAGGTGCGTCCGCGCCCACACTCAGGAGCGCGCTTCGAGCAACTTACCTCGCGCACGCTCAGGTCCGTGTCCATGATCGTGCCCATGTCCATGCCGTCCTGCAGGTAATAGTTTGAGTGGGGCGCGTTCCGCACGGCCTGCGAGTCGCGCATTTGGCCCGACTTGGCGTCGCGGCGCACCAAATAGGCCGTCCAGCTGATGTAGCGAATGTGATTGCGCGGCACCGACTGCAAGTCCATAAAGAACAGCTTCAGCTTGAGCGTGTCGCCGCCGTCGCTGTCCGCCTCCACACACCAGGCCTAAGGTGGGGGTTGGCCAGATGGTGGGATTGCCGCATTGCCGCATTGCCGGACGGCCGAGTGCACAATGGCAGTGGGAGTCGATCCGCATCCGCAGAATGGAATGCGACAGCGAGCGAGGTAGAGAGGGCGCGAAGAGGTGAGACGAGTCGATCGACACACTAAAATGGCCGCTAGAGCCGCGCCCGTGCGTTGATGGAGATGCGCATTCTGCTGGCGAGCGCACCTTCATCAAGCTCCTCCACACTACTCACCTGCTTGTTCCTGTCGCTGCAGTTGCTCACCTGTGGCTCGCTCTGCTTCCGCTCGGTGGCCACTTTGGCCTCGCTGATGTTGTTGGCGCAGAACATCTCGATGTGCACACGCAGGTCCACCGAGCTGCTGGCCGCCTGGAGCTGCGAGGGCGAGGCGTGGCCGTGGTGGTGCTTGGCCTGGGCACCGAACGACGACGACGTGGACGAGGAGGAGGAAGTGGCGCCCGAGTTGCCGGCGGGCTGGCTGGCGGCCGGATTGTGGTGGCGCAACGAGATGAGCTTGAGGATGTTCGTGTGTCTGAATTGGAAGCCTCGAATGCGACCGTCGCAGTCGCTGATCTGGTCGAGCAGTTTCGAGTCGACGAACTCGGCCGACTGGGCGCCGCCCGGCTGGTGGTGGCCCAGAATGACGCGATACTTCACGCGACACAACGAGTCCAAGCCGGTGAGTCGGTTCAGGTAAATACGGCACACGGGCTCGAGCTGGTGCTGGTGCTGGTGCAACTGCTGGCCCAACTGCTCGCTGGTGCTGGACGTTGAGTGGTTGCTCTTGTGGGCGGCGCTCGACTTGCTGGCGCCTGACTTGGCGCCCGTGGACAGTGGCGCCGCGGACGGCGCCTCGGCCGGAAACAATTGCGGGCCGGATTTGGTGGCGAGCGGCGGCGAGGCCACCACGAGAGGCACAATGGTGAGCGACCAGTCAAAGGAGCCGAAGGTGAAGCAGTTGGACTCGAGATTGATCGGCGGCTCGCCGGCCGCTGGGCCGCCACTCGACTGGCCGGCGCCGGCCTTCTTCGCGCCCGCTGCGCCCCTATGGCCGGCGTCGTGGGCGTGGGCGCCGCTCGAGTGTCGCTGACTCTGGTGCTGGTGGTGCGCCTGGGCGGCGGCCGGTCCAAACTTGAGCATCTGTTTGTATTGGCTGAGCACGAGCGAGTTGAGCTGAATGTCGCACTCGAAAATGGTGGTCATATTGCTGAGCGACAGCTCGAACAGGAACTCGCCCGTCTCGTCGCTGAATCGGCGCTCAATCAGGTCGCGCAACTCGATCCAGCGCGACACTCCCTGCAGATGGCAGTCGGTCGGCAACGACAGAGACAATTGTCAGGTGGAACCAGATGTGGTGCGTGGGCGTTCACGTGGCACAGCAAAGGCGAAGGGTCATCGATAATTGTTAGTGGATCATTAATTAGTGTTGGCACTGGCCGACGGCCACTTGCAGGCCGAGAGCGATTGGGGCGCCGCGAGGTGAGCTCGAACTGGGGCTTCATTGCCTGAAGCAGTGCGTAACTGGACTAAAAATGGCTCCCGAATGTGCGGAAAGGAACAATTGGCGATCGGCCTAATCGACGTGTGGCCTTGGCGGCGGGCGCCCATGGAAACAAAGGCCTACGGACGGCCGATTCCCGCGTTGTCCTGCGCATCTGGTGCGCGTCGGAATCTCAACGAATTGACGCTCTTCGTTCGCCTCGATTGGAAATCAATCGTATCCCTTGCGACTCGCGCGCTGTCCGGGCACCTGACCGACGGCCCGGGAGACTGGCGTCGATTGGGCGGCCCACGAGGCCGCTCGAGGTTCGCCGATGGCGACGCCGCCGACGAGGCCATTAGTCGAGCACGAGTGTCGCCAGCCACGCCGACTGGCGTCATTATTCTGGCCACCGATGCGACCAGCCGCTGGTGCGGGCGGGCGGGCGGGCGGGCGCCGTTCGGGCGCACATGCGCACGGCCACTCGCGCGAGCAAGCGAGCACATTGGGTGGTTTATTAGGCGGACGATATTAACAATCAGCGCCCAGCAACGATCGCGACGATCGTGCACAAGGTAGCGGCCAGAGAGGAGCGAGCGGGGCGCGCGTGCGACCAAACGATCGGCGCCAAATCGTCCTCGACTGGCGGCGGTAATGTGTCGGAGTGTGGACAATTGCAAGCGCCCTCAATTTTCCCCTCCGACTGAGGGTCGCCCGTGGAGGCGTCACCGCCGTGACGGCGTTGGCGTCGCCGGCGCAGACTAGCGAGGCGCCTCTTTTGTTGGCCCTCGAACGAGCGCCACTAGACGCGCGCGCAGCGCATATGCGTGGGAGTCGCGCACCGCGTCAGAGATCGGGCCGCCCACCCCCGGGCCCCGGGACCTCGGCTGGGTTCTCGACTAAAAACTCGTGCCGCCGTCGGTTGTAGCCGCCGTCTGTTGTCGCACGCCGCCCGCGCGTCTTGGCGAGTCTGCGAACTTCCGCCAGATTGATCGATTGATTGCGCGATACCGAGGAGTTGGGGCGACATCTTTGGCGACGGCCGGCGGTGTTGTTTGCGCGCCGGCTCGAGCGAGCAAACAACATCGCCGCCACCGTACATTCGCAAATATTTGCACTGCTCTGCTGCTCGTCCTTGGTTGCGACTTTTCGGCGGCCGCCTGGCCGCGCCTCGAGCCGGCGTCCAAGTCGCTTTTCATTTTCGACTCGAGCCGCCTTGTATCATGTCACCCTCGTGCTGGCAATCAATTTCTATTCCGCCTTCAGGTGCGCGCCCCCAACTGCTCCACCGGATGTTTGCATAATGTAGCACACGAGCGGCCATCGATCACCGCACGCTCATGCGAGCTCTGGCCCGAGCGGACCAGAACTGGGGTGCGAACAGCCTGGGCGCGATTGCTTGTGCAGGTGCGCGTCTCGTACAGGTGGCCCGGCGTCACCTTGGCGAGGGCGTTCTTCGCTCAGCGGCTGTCTGCTCGCTTGAGCGCGCCTGCGTACTCGTCAGGCGTCGGGCGTGTGTGCGCTCTCCTGAGGCTGCAAATCAGATTGACCGCAATCGAATATAAGCTAATTGGATTTGCGGCTCTGGGGGCACACAGGCTCTCGGTCGCACTTTGGCGCCAGATTATTCCGTCTCGGCGCTGTCGGCTGGCCGGCCGCCGCTGGAGTCGCGCGACGAATCTAAGGCTCGCCTACCGGCTGACGGGCCGCCCGCGCCCTTGCCTACCCGCACAAGCAATGCTTGGGCGCCGCCGGCAGGCAATAACAGCGCGCCAGTGTAACGAGTGCGCCGGCAATAACAATAATTCAAGTTATCATCTCGCCGAGCGGCCGGCGGTTAATTTGAACTGCCGAGTTCGTTTCGTCTGTTGGGTGCCAGATTAGATTCAATTAGTGCAGGGCCGCGTTCGCATCTAGCGCCCGGCCAAATCGATCGGAAGAAAGAATTGTTTGTCGCTCGCCCTATGAGCGCGACAGAGATTCGGGCTGGCCCGCGAACTCGCGCAGCCAGAGACCAAGTGGCGCCCCCCACAGGCCGAAGTGGAAGCGCCACTTCAGAGCGCATCGCAACCGGCGACCACTCGCCGCTGGCCAGCGCCCACTTCCGGCGCGGAGGCGCACATTAATGAGTGCACGCGCGGGCCGAGGTGTCGCGTGCGCGCTTGTTGGGCTGGCTCACCGATGCGGGCGGCTGCAGATCCAATCGATTGGCCGGATGGCTCAATGGAAAATTGAATTTGTATCTAGACGTCGGTGGCAGAACTGGGGCGCTGGCGGTGGCTGGAGCTAAGCTCGCGGGCGCGCACGCATACCAAGACAGGCGACGGATTTAAATTCGGCCGGCGCCAATCGGCCCGCGCAGACTGGCGCTCGATTGGGACCTTGCGCCGGCGCATATCGGCGCCGCCCACTGGCGGCACATAGAAATTGGCTCATTATCGGGCGTTCGCGGGCGGCCCGCAGTCGGTCGTGGGCGCGGCGGGCGCCGCAAATGGACCGAGGAACAAAGTGGCCCGAGCGCAAAGTTTTTGTGCGTGAGTCCAATTTGGCGTGGCGTGAGCGACGCATGTGCACGTGCTCGAGCGGATTTTAAAGAAATAGCCGCTCGAGGAGCGTCGACTAAGCGGCCGTTTCGCCGCTAGCTCGGCCGTCACGGCTCGAGCGCCGCCCCCGCCGCCGCCATGTCAGATGTACGGGCTTACAAAGTGGGCGGATTGGCTCATCACATGCTAACGACGAGAGGACGCAGAGGCCAGCTTTGCCCAGGGCGCGCCTCCATGAGAGGGCCGTGACAAGGCGCCAAGCCAAAGGCCAAGCTCTGCTGCTTACTGCCCTCGGATACGCGATTACTACGCGAAACACTACGCTGGTATGCGTCACAAGAGTGCTGACAACGCGGCATGAGGCTGAGGGCGAGACTCGGCCAACGGCGACCAAGGGGTGGGGGGGGGAACAGGGTGGGAGAACTCGGTGTGTGACGAGCGAATGTCAGCCGACTCGACGACCACATTGACAAGCGAGCGGATCAAAATCGGACTCGCCGCTGGTCGCGCGACATTGGCGCCCGAGTATGGCGCCCAATCTAAATGCAAATCGGCCCGTCTCGGCCGCTCGACTGCGCGCCCGCTCGACTTCCTGACTGCTCGATGTGGACTCGCCACCTGACACAAGCCAAGCCGGCGGCCAGAGTTGAGCGAGTGTCAATATGAGTGCGAGCTGTGGGTGGCGCAAGCCGCGGTCGAGGTCGAGGTTACGGCCAGTCGATAAACCAAGTGCACGAATGGTGAAGCTCGAGGGTGACTTTTGGCGGCCAACTTGGGTCAAGCCAACAACCGAGGCCCCCGAAAAAATGGTTGAGAGCGTCTCGAGTCGGAAAGACATCGCCCAACCTCCAGGGGGGTGGCTAAGCAGACTCTGACCAGGCGCGGAGTGGCGCCATTCGAGGCGAACGTGACTCGACGAAGCGAGCGGCTGTTTCTATTTATTTATTTCGATTTATTTCGAGTGGGAGCCCTGAAAGTGGTGCCCACTTGCTCGCTGGCGAGGCGTCGCTGAGCTCATCAATTTGATGATGACCTCTGAAAGCCTCGCAATCAAGACGACCGCGACGGGCGCTCACCTTGAGAGCAGAAAGGTTAACATCACGAGTGCGCTCCGGGCGAGCAGCGACATCGAGAAGCAGCGCACCAGATTGATCGCGAGGCGTCAGCAGTTTTCAGTGAGAGCAACTGTGCGCACAATCTGGCCCGAGTGCGGCGCCGAGCGGATCCCTCTCGTGACTTATGGGCTGGAGCGTAACTTATTTGGCGACCCGTCCGACAGGCACTAGCAGTCAATTGGCGCGGCCTCGACCAGGAGGCGGCCGGTTTGTGGCGCGGCCAACCGGACGACAGCCGTGATAATAATCTTGGCCAATTGATTTGTGCGCCTGACAAGCACTGTCATCTTGACGCGGCCGCCGATAGAGTGGCGGCGGCGGCCCGACAGCAACATGGAGAGCGGTCGAGTCTGGTGGGCGCACGGGCGCGCAGGCGCTAGACGCTCGGCGCCTAGCGCTGTCGGTGGCGCGCGCTAATAAGGACGCGCGCGGGCGATCAAGGCGCGAGCGGGTGCGCGCCCGTTGAAGAGCTACGGCTCACTTGAGTGCACGTCAGGCGGCTATATTGTTTCTGCTCGCGCGCCAACTTAAAAACTCGCTCGCAGGCGATGGCCCTGAGTGGGCGTCGACTGCGTCGCCCCAACGCCGCCGCCGCCGCCGTCAGCGCCGCCGCCACCACCGGCCCACTTAATCCGACCTCGCCACGCCCGCTGAGTGATCCACTTTCTCGAGAGGTCGGCGCAGTCTCGATGAGTTGGAAAAAATCATCTGAAACACGATGCGAGCCCGAGGCGAGGCCAGCGTGTCGTCGGCGACCACAGGCGCGGCCACTGGCAATGTGGAGCTGTTTAATCTCTGCACCGCCCAGAACCATAAACTGGACTCCGGGCGCGCAACTCCACTCGGCCACGCCACTCGCGTCTCCTTCTCGCCTCCCGTGTCGCCGCAGATACTCAGCCGAGTTCCTAAGCGCGACCGAGTTCCGCGAGCTATTCATCATCAGGCCGCCCGCCTGATTTCTATCTCGAGCCGGCTGTTTTTTTCGTCCGCCGCGCCGATATGACGGGCGCCACAGAGTCGGCCGACGGGGCGCGCCCAGTCTCGTGGGCGCAGTGTCGCCGGCGCCCAGTTCTCTGTGGCTCTCTCGCTGGCAAGGCGACGCGCGCACGCTTGTCAAGGGAGCGCCCGAAGGCGCAGATTTGCAAATTCGCCGGCACGCTCGAGGAGGCCAACTGTCGACGAGCAGCCACGAGCTCCTCCGGGCGGCCGGCCACCGACTCGGCTCTTCGCTGGGGGCGTCGCCAAGACGATGGCCGGCGAGCTTGTGCGCCGAAGAGAACGAGAATTGATAGAGTGCGCCCGGAGCCGGCGATCAATCACGCGCCTGACTGGCGCTCTCGGCGCCCACTGTCGCGCGACGTCGACGAGCGGCGCGATGTTGCGACCCCGACCGGCCGCGACAATAAATAAATAAATAAGTAAGCAA
>SNVD02015787.1:0-12044 GCA_013180625.2 Boswellia sacra | reverse complement strand
TTGCATCTGTCCTCAGGCCGCATCTCTCCTCCAGTGCTGAGTCTGAATATTCACCTCTGTGCGTGCACGTGCGCGCGCTCTCTCACTCAACTAATTGATTGCGCGACACGCCGACACGGGAAGTTGTCCGTGTGCGCATGTGCACGTGAGTGCGCTACACTTACCCAATGGCCAGTAGTTGAGCAACAAATACAATGTGTAGAGTGGCATCGAGATGAGTCCGATGAGGAGGTCGGCGAGCGCCAGGCTGAGCAGGAAGTAGTTCGAGACCGTTTGGAGGCTGAACGGGCGCCACGAGCGGGTCGGCGTCCACAAAGACATTGGAGATCCATTAAGGCGAATGGCGAGGATGAGGCGAAAGAGGAGGTCAGTCGGATGGCTTCTTGAGAGTTGTAGTTCTGGTCTCGCGCGCGCGCGCGCGCCGTCACCGCGTATATTTGGAGCCGAACTCGATTGCGAGGCCAAAATCAAAACACAATTAGTGGAGTCTCAGGTGTGCGCCGGCCAACAGCAGCTCAAGCGCCCTTCTCGAGTTGGCGCAGTTCAGTGCTGGGCCGAGCCAAGGGCGCCCTCGGCGAGCCTACAAATATCATCTCCCCCTAATGATCCGATCGCGCGCCGCCGCCAGCCATAGCGGCGCGCTAACGAAGGCACGCGTTCAGCAGGCGGGCGACAACCTGCGCTGATTGCGCAACGAGCTCTCGCGCATGGGCGTGCGTGACGTCAGCGCGGGCGGCGAGTAGGAATTGAGCGAGCGCGGCGATGATTGAGGCGCGCTCGCTCGGGCCCAGCGCGAGAGATTGAGACGAATCTTTGAGGAGAGCCCAACGTGGCCTCGAGCTCGATAAACGAGCGCTTGTTTGGCAGGCGGAAGACGGCGCTTTGAGCTCGCGCTCGAGCCGGTCGCCGTCCAGAGGCCGCCCGGAATGAGCGCAATAAAAGTTAATGAATTAATGAATGGAGTTGTTAAAAGGCGATCGCGAGTGGCGCCCCCGACTGGGTCGCGTGCGGGCGGGCGCGCGCACTCGGCGGCCGATTGGCCGGGCTTAAGCGGTTTTTGAAAGGCGTTGGGCGCGCGGGCGGCCGCCAGATAAGAGCGCCCGGCCGCTCAGTGGGCCCGTCTGGCTCGTCGATCGAGTTTCTTGCGCCCGAGCAAGCGAGCGACCGACCGAGCGAACGGCCCAGATCTCTCGACGGCGGCGGCGGCGGCGGCGGCGGCGGCGGCGTCTCGAACTCGTGCGCGCTCGCCATGCAAATGGACACGACGTAATGCGGGCGAGTTGATTGAATAATTAGAAGGTGGAAGGCACGCCGCCAGCCGAGACGCGCGCAACAAAGTGGGCGCCCACACGGCGCAACAATCAGGCGGCGCTCACGTCGCCACGAGAATATTAATTCGTCGCCCTCCACTGCAGTGCGTGTGATTGATTGTCGGGCCGAGTTGGCGCTCTTTGTGTGCGCGCGCCAGAAACTCGAGCGCACGCCAGCGGGCCGCTCGAGAGAGCCACCGAGTGGGCGGCCCGAGTGGGCGAAGGCGCCAGCTCGAGAGACAGTCGAGAGTCTCGAGTCGAGGGAGATAAGGCCAATCGATGTTGTCGTGTGTCCAAGTGGTCGACTGGTTCGCATTAGTGTTCGCGTTCGGCCTGGCGCACGCGCGCGCCCCCACTGCGCCACACTCGTGCGCCGCCCTCAAGACCGAGCCAGGCGCCAGCCCGAAATCCAATTATTTGCACACGAACGCCGCCGATCGAGAGGGCCGCCCTCGCAGCCACACCACTGCCGGCCTTCCAGAACCGGAAGCGGGCGGCCAAGTGGGCCGGCTGGCACGCAAACAGGCCGGACGAACAAATGGGCGCGCCCAATTGAGTAACACTTTTTCCTCGTCGCAGGTGTTGGCGGTTGCAAGCGGCCGGGCGCGCGCGGCGCCACCAAAATAAACAGTCGCTCATAAATCGTCGCCTGGTGGTGGCCACGCTGGTCGCTGCCGGCCAGCGACCCGAATTGGCCTGTAAGCCGCCAGCCAATTTCCGTGTCACATCCATTTCGCCGCGACGAGCGGGCCCAGATATTGAGCTTATCGCGCGCATCCCCACTCGAGACGTGCGCGCGCAGGCGCTGATAATATTCTCCACTTCCGGGCCCTCTGTGGAGTCTCGGTGGCGCGCAAGTTTGTGTGTCTGCGTGTGTGTGTGTGTGTGTGTGTGTTTGCGAGTTTGTGTTTGTGTGCACGCGCCTACCAGCATTGAATGGGCTACGTGCGAGCGATACTCATCAGGCGAGTGCCCGCGGGCCGCTCTCTAATTGTTACGCAATGCTCGCCTCTGGGCCGCATCGGCGGGCGCTTGTTACGCGCGGCTGCGAGTCAGTCTGGCGGCCAAATTGGCCGCGCCCGTGGCCAGACTGAAAGTGGGCCGCGCGAATGAAGTGGCAGTCGAGCCGGCGCCGGGCTGTCGCGCAATCTCGAGTGTTCCGGCGGCGGACGCGTGACGAGCGCATCGTAGGGCTGGCGGCGGGCGGCGACCCGCCAATCACTCGGCCGACCAATCTGGGGCTCATTTCGGGCGGGCCGCCCAAACAAAGGCGGTGCGCCGGCGTCCGACACGCCGCGGATTATAATCTCGGGTCCGGCGGGCGCTGTCTGCGCAGCGCCCGCCGCCGAAGTGGCCGCCCTGCTCGCCTGGCGGCAAATCAAAGTTGACACACACGCGCGCTTCCGGCCGGCTTGCGAGTCGCCCAGACGTCGCCCGTCGACGCTGAGGTCTAATCAATTTGATGGCGACGGCGGTGGTGCGGAGTTTTGGAAAAAACGACCACCAAGAGCTTGACGCGCCATCGACGAGCCCAAAGTGCGTCGCGCTCGCAGACGGGCGAACTGGCGCCCGCCATCGAAAGCGCGCAGACCTTTGGGGTTCGGCCGAGTCGGGGCGCGCGCGCAAACACAAACAGCCGCCCCCGCGCGATGATTGAAACAACAAGACCCGGCCAAAGCTCAGCTTCCGGCCGGCGACGTCCGCCGTCGCGCTGGAGCCACTGGGCCGCGCGGCTCAGTGACTCCAGTGTGCTCGCTCGCCACGTCGCCCATATGTTGGAGGCCAGACTGGCGCTAGGGCTCGGCCAAATGAGCTCATCATCACGCGCGCGCCCGCGCTCCAGCTCGCCCCACGAACTCGTGCGCCACTGATCATTGTTCCTATTTGGCTTGGCGCGAAATTGGCCCTCGGCTGGCCACGGCTGTCAGGCGCCCGGGCGTGGGCGGGTCGATTGCGCCCGTCGTGAGGGCGGCGCCCTGGCCGAGACGACGGGCGACACGGGCGGGCAAGTGGAGTGAAGAGAAGTGTAGAGAGAGAGAGAGAGAGAGAGAGAGAGAAGGCGAGTGAGAAGTCGAGCGGTGGGCGCGGGCGCAATCGCATGACAAGTTTACAACAACCCGATTTGCGAGCGCCAGCGGGCGCCAAATTGCTTGCCGCGCGCTGCCGAGCTGGCGAGCGAGCAAGCAATTTGTCGGCTGCCGGGCGCCAGCTCGGCCGGCCAAAAAGAGCTATCGGCGGCCGCGGATGGCTCATAAAAACCGGCACTTGCGGTTTAGCGCCGCCCAGAGGTCGGCCAGTGGCGCGCGGCGGGCGCCAAACGAGCGACATCTGCGCCCGTCTCCACTGACTTCATCTCGTCGTCGGCGGCGTTCGCATAGTCGGAGCGCTCGTCTTGCCCGGCGATATTGAGACGGCGCTCGCGACTGTCGCTAGGCGCGCCCGCGCGAACTCGAGATTGGCGCTCGCGAATCACCCAGTGCGCCGCCACACTGACAACAATGCGTGCCGCCTAGCGACTTTGGCGCACTCCGCGTCATGCGGGCGCTCTAGGCGAGCTGGCCAGAGTTTGAGTGCGCGCGCCCGATGAGCCACTGGTGCGCGGGGGAGGAGAAAAATGACGCAATAATTCGATGGCTTAATTCCTCTCGGCGTTGATGTTGTTGTTGTTGTTGTTGTTGTCATTCTTGTGTTGTGCCAGAGCGGCGCCAAAAGCAGCAGCAGAACAGGTGAACTGATGCGCTGTTTCGTGCCGCCCGACTGGCTGGCGGCCGTCTGGATGTAAGCGAGTCTCAGCGGCGCCGGGCGAGATGAAAACCCGTACGCGTCTTTCGGGCCGAGGGCGAGTTTGTTTATTCTGGCGCCTCGTTGGCTCACTGGCCCGCCAGCCCGACGCGCACTAACAGCCAAAGTGAGCCGCCAGCCGCCATACTAATGGGTGACGGGCGCCGTCAGTTGGTCGGCACGCGGACGAGCGCACTCGGCGACCGCATAGCGAGACGCCGCGCACACGCGCCCCTATGCGCTCGGCGACGCGCCAAGCGGACACGCGCATTTGCATGCGCGGCCGGACACCAGCGCCACGAGCGCCCATTGTTTCCGGCGCCGCATCAGTGCCATTGTGCGGCTCGGGGCGCAGAGGCCGCGCTTGGGGCGCAAAACAATTCGATTTTCATTATCAGCCAGCGCGTCACGTCCGCGCGCACCTTTTCATTAATTCTGGCGCTCGTCGACGAGCGGCGCATTCAAATGCGGCCACCGCTCTCTCTCTCTGTCTCTCTCTCTCTCTCTCTCTCACACACACACACACACACTGGCGATATTCATTAACTGGCCCGACGAGAGCTGGTCGTCGTCGTCGTCGTTGTTCTCGTTGTTTTGTTTATCGAGTAAGTCGACGACGACGACGACGACGAGGGTGACGATGAGAAGTAGAGTGACTCGTCGTCGACCACTGGAACTCGTGCACTCGGCTCGGCTGAGAGGAAAGCAAGTCCGCGAGCCTTTTCGTTCGCGCTCGCGAATTGAACCACACTTACGATCGGTCCATCTTGAAGGAGATGAGCACCATTATGTTGCCCACAATCGTGACCAAATTTAGGATGGCCGAGATGACAATGATGAGGATGATCTCGGCAAACTTCCACTGCTTGTCGATGTGACTGAAGAGTGAGCTCAAGAAGGGCAACTCGGCGCCAATCTCATTGTGTTGCTGCTGCTGCTGCTGGCGCTCGATCGTCGCCTGCTCGCTCGCATTCACAGCCCCGCCGGCGCCCAGCTCGCCGGACACCGACCACTTCCGGTCGCCACTTCCGGCCAGCGGCTCAACCAGCGCCGGCTCTTCGGCGTCGTCGAGCTCGCGACCGGTGTCGGCGCTGGGCTCGGGCGCGCTGGGCTCGTAGTCGACGCCCAGGGGGCCCGTGCTCTCGGTGGGCGTCGCCTCCGCGGCAGTGGCGCCTGACGGGCCGGCGCGCACTTCCGGCGGCCAGGTCGAATCTGTTGTCGACGAGCAGCCGAGGGGCCGCGCTCGAGCTGTTTGCCGGGCGCGGCGCAGTGATGCGGGCCGCCGTCAGCGAGGAGCCGCGGGCGCTCGGAGTGAGTGTGAGGCACAGGAAGAGGGCGGCCAGGTGGAGGGCGAGCTGGAGGCCCGCGCAGGTCGCCCGTTGGAACGGCATTGCTGAGTTGTTTCTGTTTTGCTTCTTCGTAAACAGCCTTCTCGTCTTCGTCGTCATCGTCGTCACCGTCGTAATCGTGGTCGTCGTGGTCGTCGTGTTCGCATTTGGCCGCGCGAACGGCGCCGCCCGCAACAAACAATTACGCAACTGGCGTCCGGTGCCCGCGCCTTTTCGTCGGCCACGCCGGCGCCTCGCTCGTCTTCTCCTCCGCGTTCGCTTGTAATCAATTAATTGCCTGTCCGGCGCCGCCGCCGCCTGGTCGCCATCGCGGCCGCTCGTCATCGCTGTGCTGGGCGGCCTGCTCGAGGCGCCCGCCGCACTTCCGCTGGCTCGGTCTCTCTCGCACAATCTTGAGGCGCGTCGGAAGCGGCGCTGCGTTCACCTGGCGCACGAGCTTTGGACGAGGCTGGCGCAACTGCTCTGCGGCCGGCGACCGAGCGAAAAGGTCGGCGAGCGCGCCACTGGAATGCTGCTGGCGGCGCGGGCGTCGGCGCGAATGGCGCGCTCGATCGGTCACGTGTATTGGCAGCGCGCGACAGTCAGTCATTTCGGGTGAGAAGCCCGCCGCTTGGTGGCTTGCTGGCTGGCTTGCTTGCTGGCTGGCTGGCTGGCTGGTGAGTGGGCTAACTGGCTTGCTGGCTAGCTGGCTAGCTGACTGGCTGGCTGGCTGACTGGCCGGCTCACTGCGCTCCTGATCTCTCGGCTGCTCACTATCTCTGGCGCACACTCGCGCCGGCCGCGCAGCTCGGCCGCTCTGCGACGCGCCTACCCGCAGGTGCGAGGCCGAACTTGAACTCGACCGCCAGTGGCGCGGCTCTCGGGGCGCGCCGCCTATGAGTCACCTGGCGCCAGCGAGCGTGGGCGCGACGGCGACGAGGGCAACGGCAACGGCGACGTTAACAAACTTTTCGCGCCTCAGCGCGCGAATTAATTTCCAATCGGCCGAAAGAAGCGGCCGCCGGCACGTCTTGGCGCGCCCGCTTCTGTTCCTCTTCTTAGTCTTCCTCTCACTCGTGGGCCTGCTCGGCGCCTCTTCTTCCTTCTCCCTCTTCGCCCTCGTCGCTCTCTTCTCGTTCGCCCCTGACTCTCACTCGCTCGCTCGCTCGCTCGGCCGGCCCAGTCGGCCGCCTCGGGCCGTCGCCAGCTCGCACGGCCTTAGACTGGCGCCGGGCTCGCCGCCACACTCGCCTTTGCGCAGACTCCACGTCGCCCAAAGGCCAACTCGCGCGCGCGCGCCCGCGCCCGCGTCGCCCCCGTCAAGAAGACGCTCGCCAGCGACGCGCTCAAAATCTGGCGGCCGCTCGACGGACGGCCGAGTCGGCGCCGCTCACCGATCGAGCGAACGAGCGAACGAATGAACCAGCGAGCGGTCGAGCGACGAACAGACGAGCGTGCGGGCGGGCGAGTTATTATTGCAAATCGATTGCGCGCTACCTGGAGCCCTTGGCGGGCGAGTGTGTGAGCGAGCGCGCGCCTCGTTAATATGATTTCGACTTGAACAGGCGGACGGCCGGGCGAGAGGCGGCGGCGGCGGCGCAGGCGCACTCGCTCGCCAGGCCGGCCGCCCAGAGAGTTCCCGTGAACTCTTTGACGAGAGGGCGCAATTTGGGCCGCGAGCTCGCCGGGCGCCCAAGTTCAAGTGGCTCGAGTGCGAGAACTTTCGCGCGCCCGATGGCCGCGGACGAACAGCGACGAGCGTCGAAATATCGGCTCGGCCGCACGTCGGAACGTCGGAACGCCGGATTGCCGGATTGCCGAGCGACGAGGCGCGCGCGTCCGCAAACACAGCTCGCCAACAATTAAGTAACAAGATTTATGTCAATTAGCTGCGGCGGGGGCCCGTGGCACCGGGGGCGCCTAGGGGCGCTCGAGGGTCTGGGCGTGCGCGCGCGCCCACGCACGCACTTGGAGCGCGATCGAGCCGCGCGCGCGCGTCAAGAGTTTGTGCGTGCATTTTTCGCAAAACTGCTAATTTGCGCACAATCTCAACGCCAGCCGGCGTGAGCTCGGCGCTCGGCACTTTGATTTGTGTCGCCTCGACAGGCGCCCAGCTCGGCCGGCTCGCCCACGCCGTCGAGCTCGCCAAACAGCGGCGCGCGCTCGAGACAACGACGACGACGACGACGACGTCGACGACAATGACGACCGCGAAGATGCTGACGAGAGGGATGACGAGCGAACAGTCGCAGCTGCAATGTCGAGCGCAGCCGAGCGCACGGACTGTTTCGTGCGGCGCGCGTGCCCGCGACTGCGCCACTCGTCGAGCTGCTCGGCAGTAAACATGCGCCGCTTCTTGGCGCATAGGTGCGATTGCGGCGCCCGAGTCGTGGCGACAATGACGAGACTGCCGAGACTGCCATCGGACGAGCCTGACGACGGTGACGACGATCGCGCGAGACCGTCGCCGGCGTCGTCCAAGAGCAAGACAATTGTAACAAACAGACGGCTCTACAGTTACACCTGCGAGCCTGGCGCGCTGCTCGGATTCAATTTGAATACAAGCTCGCGAATGTCGCGCCACTCGAGCACTCACGCGACTCCAGACGCTTCTCAATGTCTGCCTGTCTCTGGATCGCTTACAGGCGGCCCGTCTCCTTTGGGCGCCCGCTACCTTTTGGCCGGGCGGAAGAATTTCTCAGCCGCGCCCCTATGCAAATGGGCACATATTTTCGCGCTCGCCTTGCTTTCAAGCACGCGCGCGCGAGCACTCCTTCAACGCGCTTGTTTGCTGCCGACGCGCCAACGCGAATGCCGCTAGGCGCGCCCCATTGTCCCGCGCCAACAATTGGTCCAGATTCGCCGAGTCGCGCAGGCGCTCCGAGATTGCGTGAGCGGAAACTCGGGCTCGGATTTCAGCGCGCGCGCGCGATGACGCAACAGTCGGCCGAGTCAAGTAAATAAAATGGCTCATTAGGCGTGGCGCGCGCTCGCGGATCCACCGAAATGCCAGCCGCCAATGCAAAATGCCGACACTTTGGTATCCTGTTCCTCGTCCACCCGCCCCCTCCCAGGCGGAAGTGGGGCCGCCAAAGCGGTTGGCGCTCGTACAAGCGGTAAATATGACTGCAAGTTTGCCGACGCGCTCACAACTCTTTGACTTGTCGAGGCCTTGCGGCCGGAGATGGCAGTTTATTGCAGCCCGCACGCGCGCGCGACTTTTCCCGCTCGTCGTGCGGGCGCCCTTGTGATCGTCTCCCGATCGTCGCTCGCGCGCACGCTAACCACTGAGAACGATTCCGTTGCGCAATCACCTCCCCGTTCGTCTCCTTAGAATTGGCACTTGAGTTTTGACCATCACGATCGTCATGTTTGAGTTTCCCGCTTCTGGTGCTCGTCGTCGTCGTCGTCGTCGTCGTGTTCGGTGCGCCGACTTTTGCTCACTCGATCACCATCGAACTCATCACCTGACACCCGTCTGCTTGGCCGTAGCGCCCGGCGCCTGGCGCGCGCCGCCCGCCGCGAGGTGGCGCCCCGACCCGAACACCGGCACCGGAATCATCGAGCTGCCCGGCGACGACGACTGACTTCCGCCCCCGTTTCCGGTCCCGGTGCGCGGCCACTGGCTCGAGCTTGAGGGCGTTTGCGCGGGCGCCCGGCCTGCGGGCAGCCTGCTCGAGCCGCCCACGCCGCCCACGCTTGCGACACCTGTTGCCGCCAGCGAGAGGTTGGGCGTGGACGACAGGTGAGGATGGTGTTGTTGTTGATGTTGTTGTTGTTGTTGTTGTTGCTGCTGCTTAGTCTTCTGCTCCATGCGCATGATGCGCGCCCGCACGTTGCCGGCCGCGCCAGCAGCCAGCTGCGGCTGGTGTTGCGTAACCTGCTGCTGATGATGCTGACCACCGTTCAGGTTAGTGTAGCTCACCTGCGGCACCGAGGCGGCCGAGGCGGCGCTCCGCTTGGTGATTGTGCTCGTGGGCCGTGTCGCCTGTCGCGGACGCAGCTCGCGCGCCGCCGCGGCCGAGTCGCACTTGTGCCCGTACTCGAGCCTGTGCCTGTGGAGTTACCTGTACCTGGAGCTGCTGCGACTGCACTCGTGCCCGTACCTGAACTCGTGGTGGCGAGCGCCGAGCCGTACTTGGCGGCCGTGAGGTTGAGCAGACTCGAGCTGTGGCTGGCCGCAATGGGCTGAGGTATGGCGGGGCTCTTGGCGTGCGTGAGTTTATTCAGCTGCTGACTGGAGCTCGACACGGCCGCGCTCGTCTGCGCCAAGAACGACGGGAAGCGCAGATCGTCGAGCGGCTTAGTGGCGCGCCAACTGGCGCCACTCTGCTCGCTCGAGTTCGGCTCGGCCCTTGTCCGCGCGCCCGCATCCTTGCTGCCTCCGTGGGGCTCCCCCGCGTCGGCCAACTTCTCATCTGCTCCCTCCATCTGCACGCGCACCTGTACCTGTGGTTGCGCAGGTGCGGGTGCAGCCGGAGACAGGGCGGCGGCTGAAGTGGGGCCGCCAGATGGCGCGGCCGGCAGAAGGCCAAATGCAGGCGGCTGGTGGATATTGTGGTACTCGAACTCGGAGCTCACCGACACAAACGACAGCGAGTCGTCGACCGAGCGCCAAGTGGCGCTGCCGTCGAGCTGCAGAGCGCCGCCGCCGCCGCCGCCGCCGAGGCAATTTGTCACTGGCGCGGCCGCGTAATGAGCGGCGCCGTTCGCCTCGTCGTCGGCGACCATTTGCAACTTGAGCATCTCATTGAAGTAGTCGGTTGCCGTCCGATTGGCGCCGCCGATGGGCACCTCGAGCGCGTAGTCGACCTGTTTGTCGCGTCGCTCGTCCGCCTCGAATTCGGCCGCTTCCTCTGGCCGCTTGAATTGCGCGCCCGCCGCCGCAACAATTGATTGGCGCTCGGCCTGGACGCCAGCCGAGCGCCGGCCATCTTGTGCGCCCGAATCGCTATTTCGAGCCACTTTGCAGTCGCGCTCACTGAATTGCTGTTTGTCTTGAGCTGTTGTTTGCTTACCTGCGGCGCCCGCGACTGTCAGCTCGCAACGCGCCGCCGCCGTGCGCTTGATTGGCTCGGCGCCGTGGGCCGGGCGGCGCTTTGTTTCGGTCAACTCGTCATTGTTGTCGTTGTTGTTATTGTTGTCGTTGTCGTTGTCGTTGCTGTTGTTATTGCTGCTGCTGTTGCTGCTGCTGTTATTTGCGTACGACTGTCTGGATTTGGAAGTTGGCAGCCTGAAGTCGTAGCTCAGGCCGCCCTTGCGGCGCGACACCTGCAGCTGGGCGGCCAGCAGTCGCTCGTCGGAGTTGTGAGTGCCGCCGTCGGCGCCCGAGATCGAGATGATCTCAGTGGCGTCGTCGTCGTCGTCGTCGGCGTCGTCGTGGTCGGCGTCGTTGTGTGGCTGCTGTTGGCGGGCCGCCTGGTGGCGCCGCTGTTGGCGCCGGTGCTCCTCCTCGAGGCAGAGCTTCTCGTGCTTGGCGCGAGACGTCGTGTAGGTCTCGTGGTGACTTCCGGAGGAGAGTGCTCAGCGACGAGGTGGGCGACAGGCGGCTGCTCGCGCGCCGCCTCTTGGGCGCCAGCTCGCGCGGGGGCGCCTGGCCCGCGCCACAGGCCACGCCCCCCGCGGGCGCAGCGCCTCCGTAGCTGCTGACGGTGTTCATGTCGGCGCTGGCCGTGTTGGAGCCCGAGGCGAAGAGGCCGCACGAGGAGTGGCGCCGGACGCGGCGCCTGTGGCGTCGACGCTGGCGGCGTCGGTGGCGCCCTCTGCCGAGAGCGGCCACGGGCCCGCCGCCGGCGCCCAGCGCAAAGAGGCGCCGACCGACGCGGAGCAGCGCCGAGCCGGCGGCCGAGGCGCGCGTTCGGCCGCCCGGCGCGGGCTTGCGCAACGCGTCGCCCCCGCTGGTCGCCAGCTGGTGCGGCCCCTTGAGGGCGCCGACGACTCGGCGCCCGCGCTGGACCAGCTGACCGACAAGTCGAGCGGCTCGGCGGCCGCGCTCGTCATCAGGCCGAGCTCGCCGGCGAGCGCCACCCGCTGCCCGCTGAGGGGCGCGGCCGCCGGCCAGTGGGGCGTGGCGCCGGGCGTGCGGCGCAGCTGACTGGCGGCCGCGCCGGCGCCTAGCGCGAACATGAAATTGGGATAGGTGCTCGAGGGGCCCAGCAGGCAGGCGCCAGCCGGAAGGGGGCCGGTGGCGAGCTGGCGGTGGTGGTGGGCGTGTCGGTGGGCGGCCGACAGGCAGCTGCCCGCGTGGCCGGCGAGGAAGTTGTCGGGCAGCACGAAGCGCTTGTGCTCGGGCCCGCGAGAGGGCGCCAGCTGGCTCGAGTGCGATCTCGCCGCATTGCCGCCGGCGACCATCGCCAGCGGACTGGCCAACTTATTGATGTTGGCCGTCGGGTGCCACTTGGAGTCGGCGGCGGCGGCGGCGCCGGTGGCCGGCAGAGACGAGCACGAGCTGGAGGCGAAGGAGCCGCCCGTTGGCCGCTTGCCGGCGCCGAGCGAGCGCCTGAAGGCGCGCGCCAAGTGCGCGTCGGCCAGGCACAAGAGCGCCGGCAAGAGCAGCGCCTCGAGCAGTGTGAGCCACACGAAGGCGTTGTCGTGTGCCGCCGACCAGCGCCACAGCGACAGGTGC
>SNVD02015785.1:0-12067 GCA_013180625.2 Boswellia sacra | reverse complement strand
AAACTGTTGCGCAATATTTTGCGCAGAATGAGACGCGCATGCGGTCCTTGAACTCGCGCGATACCGGCAGATGCGACACCAGGCCGCACGTACGTCGGCCTCAGAAGCCGAAGGTCGTTGAACGCGCGCGGCCTCAGTCTGTCACCAGGTGCGAGCGTCGTTGTAACTCGCACGCAATGCGAGATTCCTTGCGCCTACGAATCGGCCTCGAGCTGCCGATATCAGTCGATGCCATTTGGACCCAGATGCTTACGCAATCTACATACGGCTCACCGACTTTGAGTCGGGAGCCTAGCACAGAAGAACTCACTACACGCTTTACATTCGATCTGGGCAAAAATGAGAGCTCGACGCTTCCTCGGGGTTAACACGATGTTTTTGATGGACTTCTTTGACGTATCCGGTGTGTTCTAACACTTACTCTGGCCAAGCCAGGATTTTGGAGCCACTCAAAATGAATTCAGTGAGGATCACTCAAAACCAAAATTATCCAACCTAGGAACAGTCGGTAACTCCCGTCTTGTTTAACATTTAATCGCTATGAGCTAAAAGTCTACATTATGCGACAGAACTACCAAATGTTCTAATGGCACTTGCAATCATGTCACATGTTTTCTACAAAAACAATTCTCTCATGAGCCCTCGAGCTCAGTTGATAAATAAACCTGAAAGACGTCAGGTAGATGGTGGCCACAAGTTTGTCGCCATCTTCTGGAGCGATGTCGCTAGTCAAAGTCTAAAGACCTATGATGGAGGCCATGCAACCTCGTTGCATGAGCGGATCTTCCGAGCGGATTGTATCTCATATTTTCACTGTTAATATGAGTACAAGATAGTGGTTGATGCGAACGATTATTGTGTTGTTAGACATGTGGACTCAGACAGATTGAGATGGGACAACCTTTCGACAACTCACCCGTAATCATTCCTGGCTAGAGATCTGGTTCGTTCATAGAGATCGGACGTCTGTTGCAGCTTAGCTGAGCCTCTGTCAAGGTGGTGGCCTCTGGCGTAAGGAAACTGATGAGTTCTGTCTGCAAGCAAGTTCAAGTGTTCGGTGGCTCTGTAGCGATTGGTGTCGGCGAGGCTAGAGTCGCGCCAAATCGAATGGTTGTCTCGACTGGAATAATCACGTTCGTTGTTACCAGCCAGCTCGCCAGCAGTTATGTCAAATGTATTGCCACTCAAATGTTGGCGCTGTCGAGTGACACTGTCGCTCAGCCGATGAGTACCCGGGTGAAGTTCGAACGAGTTGAAGTACGAATCGAGCGCTATGTCTGGATTGCGAGATGCGCGCGAGTGTCGCATAGGTCCTGACCAGACTCTGCGCCTGTTCGGGTCGTCCGGAACTCGCGTGAACCTTTCCAGGTAAGACTGGCGATCGTAAGAAGTGCGAGCGCTGGCCGAGTGTTCCCTGAACAGTTCACTTTCGCTATTGCGTCTGTCTCGGCTGAATACGTCGCCCTTGAGCTCGAGACCGGCAAACTCGTCGTCCGAGAACCGTGAGCCTTGAGCAGTGCCGTCCGGGTGCCATTCGACTCGCCGGTACGCTCTGCCAGTCCCCGACGCCACTTCGTTACTACCGGAGTCGTAATTAGCTAGATAAGAGTCTAGCTGCGATATGGGTCGGGGGTTTTTGAGAATGGAGGCGTTGGAATTGGTGGTCGTCGATCTGTTTGAGTTGCTGGCGACATTCCTGACCGCACGCAAAAGCTCCAGACGCCGATCCGAGTCCGAGGCGCCGCCATCGACCTTGAAGGAGACCTGCGCCGGTCCGAGCGGCCGCGCATTGCCGTAGCCCAGATACTGAGCTCCAGATGGGCCCGTGGCCGTGTGGGCCGTCGCGAGTAACTGGCGCACCTGTTCGTCGGGCACCCGATCGAAACAAGGATTTCGGAAGAGATTCGCATTGGTGAGTGAGGTGGATTTGGCATTTAGGCTGGTGAGCAGTTTGCGCGAACTCGTGGCCGCCGCCTTCTGCGCCTGAACCATTTTGGCCACCATCGAGGGCGTCAGCGGCACCGAGTTCGCCGGCGGCGCGGGCAACAACTTCCGGTGCTGCGGGTCGCCGAACTCGCTGTTCACGTCGAGCGAGTTCGGGCGCGCCGTCTGGAGGTGTGAGCTCGACTCGGCGAGGCGGTGGCGTGGGCGCAAGTCAGCTGCAGTGCGGAGGCGGCGGAGGGGCGAGTTGCATAGAGATCTGGACCGCGGAGTAGCTTCTTTGAGATTGTCGCCGAGCTTCGAGTACTTCTGGTGGAGTTGGTGGAGCTGAATGGCGGCGCCCACAGGCAGAGGCGACGGCGGCAGGCCGGCGGGCTCTCTGCGCCCGAGCGTGGCCGCTCTATGCGATCGGCTCGAGCTGTTGGCGGCGCGCGAGTTGCGCTCTGCCGAGTGGCGGGCCGCAAACTTGGCGTAGAGCTGCGGCGCGGCCAGGCTGCCGTCGTCCGAGTTCGAGGATCTCGATAGCGAAGACTGGCGCTCGATGTCGTCGTCGTCGTCGTCGTCGTCGTCGACGACGGTCGAGGTGAACAGGCGGCAGTTGGCGGCCGCTGACGACGAGGCCGCACGCCCGATCGAGCCCAGCGCCCGAGATTGCGGCGCCCGCGGGGCCCGAGTGTCGAGCCTACGCGCCGCTCGTCTGGGCGACTGGAGGTCAGCGGTGTTCCGGTCGCGTCCAGTGAGCTCGAGACCGCTGGAGTTGGCGTTGAAGAGCTCGATAGAGCTGATGGACGTGGCTTTGGAGAGGGCCCGGCCGCTGTCAAGGCCGTCGACGGGCTGCGTGCTCTTGTCGCCGTGGGTGGCGCGAGTGCGCTCGCTGATGTTGTAACTCGTCTGGTGCGCAAATGGCGCCGGTCTCGCCGAGTCCGCGGCCTCTTGGCTGGTCCCGCCCACTCGGGAGTCCGACTCGCACGTCGTCTGGCGAGCCACTTGGGCGCGGCCCGGCGCCGACTCCTTCTCTCTGGAATGTTGCTCGAGCTGCGCCTGTTGCAGCTTGATGAGCTCCTGGCTCTGCTTGATGAGCAGCTGCTGCTGCTCCATCACCTGCTCGGCGATCTTGAGTCCGCCCGCGCGACCGCTCGAGGCCGCGCTCTTGTCGGCGCCACACGCCGCCAGCTGGAGGACTCGCACGGCGGCAGTGGCGCTGTTGCCACACTCGGGCGTCGGGCGCCGACTGCGGCGCGGCTCCAGCTCGTCCGACGAGCGGCCTGAGTAGAGGACCGACTCGTCCAGCTTCCGAGTCGGTGTCGGGCGTGCACGAAGACTGCCGACGAGCCGACCGCGAGCGCCTGTCGCCCCCGACGCCCACGCGCCGCTTGGCGGCGTACATCGAGCGGCGCTCGCTGGGCGGCGCAAGGGCCGCCCCCGTGGAGCCCGACTGGGCGGCGCCCGGCGAGCGGCGCGCCACCGGCCTGCTGAGTCGCTCGAGTCTCGGCAGTCGGCGAGGCGTGCCAGCCGCGCTTCTGGCGTTCAGCGTGGCGAGCTCGAGGTCGTCGAGGGCGCGCGTCCGGTGGCGCTGGTCGGCGGTCTGAAGCGAGTTGTAGCGCCTCAGTTGGTCTCGGTGGCGGTGTCTGCCCTCCGCCGGCTCGTAGTGCTCGGCCGCCAGGAGCTCGTGGTCGCTGTAGGCCTCGTGCTCGGACCGCTGGAGGTTTCCGGTCGTGCGCGTGTCCGGCGCGAACCGAATATCCCGTCGAGGGTCGCGGGCTCCGACCGGCCCGACGGCGTATTGGCCGCCGAGCATCAAGTTCATCGGGTTGGTCTGCATCAGATTTGCGCCCTGTGTCAGCGACATCAGCTGCTGACTGTTGGCTAGCGCCAGATTTTGCTGCTGTTGCTGCTGTTGCTGCTGTTGCTGCTGCTGCTGCTCGTAGGCTTGTTGGAAGCTGGGCGCCACACTGCCAGACACCTGGAGGGCGCCCATCCCGTAGAGCATTTGGTCGGCGCCAGCAGTCTGCATCTGGAAGGCGGGCTGGTGCTGGTGCTGGCTGGCAAACTGTTGTTGCGGTTGGCCAGTCTGGCTCAGATTGGCGTTTATGGAGCCGAGGAGTTGGTGTTGTTGCTGTGGCTGCTGCGGAAACTGCTGCAGTGGAGCCAGCTGACTGGCCGGGCCGAACGGGTGCCGCAGCCCAACTGAAGGCTGAGAAGACAACTGGCTCGGCTGCATGAACTGCGGCGGCTGTGCTTGTGCTTGGGATTGCAGTTGGAGGGGCGGCTGTTGTTGTTGTTGGTGCTGCAAACCAATGACATTGAGCGCCGGATTGAACAGAGGCCGCGTGTTCAACTGAGAGGTCTGAGTGAGTTGGGCTTGCGAGCCAGACGTCAGCGACTGGGTGTTCGCTTGCTGTGGCTGGACTTGGGCGCCGCCCAGATTGAACTGGCTGTTGATCTGACTCACCAGCAGGCGCGTCTGTCGCTCGAGTGCAGGCAA
Organism: Boswellia sacra; assembly: GCA_013180625.2. NCBI lineage: Eukaryota > Viridiplantae > Streptophyta > Magnoliopsida > Sapindales > Burseraceae > Boswellia > Boswellia sacra. Next base: position 7,641 of record SNVD02015785.1, on the reverse strand, counting down.
CTGACTTCGCGAACTCAAGTTGGCGGCCGAGTTGTTCGAGAGATTCGTCGATTGGGCGCCGAGATTTGGGTTCTGCGCTGGAAGCGAATTGGCCATCATATTGTAGGGCAACTGCTGCTGCTGCTGCTGAGTCGCGAGAATGCCCTGTCCCGTCTGGAACTGATTGGCTTGCGACTGTGGCTGCTGCTGCTGCTGGAACATTGCGCTGTTGTTGGACTGCTCACTCTGAGGCCCCAAGAGGCTTGTCTGGTGCAGAGAGTTAGGCATTTGACTCGTGTGAAACATCTGCTTGGCCGCATTTTGGCTCGGAAGTTGGCCAAAGTTGGCGATTTGTTGTTGTGGTTGTCTTTGTTGCAATTGCAGTTGTTGTTGTTGTTGTTGTTGTTGTTGTTGTTGTTGTTGAGACTTTTGCTGCTGGCCCAAAGGCAGCTGGTGCATGTTGAAGGGGGCGCTCATGTTGGCGAGAGACGAGTTCGTGGCGGCGACTCCGCCGATGTCGGACATTTCGGCCTTGACCATCACCGACTGAATCATGCGACGCTCCTCTTCAGTCAGGTGGCTCAGGTCGACGGCGGGCGACGATGAGTTGGCGGCGCCCGGCGCGCCCGTCGCTGTGCTGACTGGCCTGCCTGGCGCCTGGAACCCTCGGTGCATAGCCCCAAAGAGGACACGAGTGTTGGGAATTTCTTTTTGGCTGGCTTGAGAGTATAATACAAACAATCACGACGATGAGGATGACGACGACCTCCACCGCCACCACCACAACAACAACAACGAGCGACTGGGGCTGGTCGTCGTGGTTGGCGTCGGCTCAATTGCATTCCACTGGCCTCGGCGCTCGCCCGAGGGCAACTCTGTGACTTGGCACCGCGACCCATTTAATGCATTTTGTTGCGTGTAAATAAAGGCGAGCCGACGAAAGGGGTGGCCGAGCCTCGCACGTGTCTGACAGCGGGAGGCTAGCGATCAGCGAGATGGCGCCGCCTCTGCTGCGCTCGCACAGGCCACGACACTATGCGCGCATAGTGTCTGCTCAGTGGGCGCCTAGCGCCGAGGGCTTTGTGCGCATGAAGCCTGCGGTGGAGACGCGCTGTCAAGACGCGCCGCCAACGCCACCTCTCGAGTGTCACGCGCGAGCGAGCACGCGAAAGTGGCGCCAAGCTCACTCAGAGCCGAGTCTCATAATACTGGTGGCTGCGCCTTGTCTTGCTGGAGGCCACAGAAACTCCATAAATCAAGCGCCACTTAAGGCTCGTTTGCGGGCCTTTTCAATGGCGTCCAGTTGTATGCAAATCTGTTCGGCACTCGACTTCGCACGCACGAGACCCACTCAACTTTGCCGGCCGACTTGCGGGCCTCACTTTGGCTCTGACTACTCTCCAGAGAGCTGGCCAATGAGTGAGTCTTGTTGTGTGATGTGCGTGTTGTACATATGGGCGTTCAAGCGAGTGCCATGTTAATAATTGTCATAATAGTCTGCGCGGCGGAGTTCGGGCGGCAGAGATGGCCGAACACACTAATCAGGTTTTCCGCTTAGTTTGAGACGATCGGCGCCAAGGTGGAGGCGCGCAGATCGGATACCATTCGCCGCCCATATGCTCTCTGCTTCCGCCCGTCCGATGTCCAGTGACGAGGAAAGGGATTGCGGCGCCATAAAAGCGCTGGCGGTTTAGAAAATAAGAGAAATAAATTGATGCGAATGGCCAGGCTCACTCTCGATGTCCAGGTTTCTGCTGCGGCGGCGACGGCGGCGACGGCGGCGGTGGTCGCGAGAACGAGGAGAGAGTCAATGGCGAATCAAAATGAGCGAGTGCGAGCTGGCCATTCGCTCGGGCGCCAATGGGCAAACTCGATAACAGAGAGCTAAGCCGACGGACGGCGAGAGTCGTGTGCACAGGCCGACGTCGGGCGGCGTGATTCCCCGATTGAGCGCCCGTTTGCCGAGTCGGAAGATCACCGCCGGCCGAATGGAGCGCCAAATTGCCGCTCAAGATTTATTGCGCGCCCAATCGAGCTCCGAGCATCAGAGCTCTCGCGGCCAGTGGAAGTCGGACAGGTGCTAGCGAGTCAGTGAGTGAGTGAGTGAGCGAGCGAGCAAGCGAGCGAGCGAGAAAGGGCGCTTTCGTAGGCTAATTGAAAGTGGCGCTTGTGAAAAGGCTTTTGTGTTAAGTCTAATCTTCCGGCCGAGGCGCGCCGAGCGGTGTCTTTTGTATGCGTGCATTTTTCCCATGCTCTTCTTCGGCTGGCCGGCCGCCGACTCGCGCGCGCATTATGAGCGGCGGCGACACAACGCCGGCCAGCTCGTCGCCTCTACCTGAACAAGTGAGCGAGCACCTCGTCTGCGGCGGTGTCACTGAGCCGCGTTGTTGTCGCGTCGTTGTTGTTGTTGTTGTTGTTGTTGTTGTTGTTAATGTTAATGTTTTGGTTTGCGTCGGCGTCCGTGTGGCTCGAGGGCGAGAGTCGGGCGAGCGAGCGGGCGGGCGAGCTGCCGAGGATCCGGCTCAACGGCGACAGTTTCACTCGGCGGGCGTCAATCATTGAGGTCGCGCGTTGCATAACAACTGTCACCCGGTGGCCGGGCGTGCGCGCCGACCGCAAAGCCGCAAGATAAGAAGCGGCGACGGCGGCGGCAAAGGAGAGCCAGAGACAGAGACAGAGCGGCTGGAGGAGCGGCTGGAGGAGGAAAGAGCGGCGCCTGTGCACGAGGCTGGCTCGATGCGGGTATCAAGTCTGGCGGCGCTTTCAGTTGGAAGCGTTTGCACAAACCGACTGGCCAATTGAACTCTGGCTCTCTCGCTCGCGTTTCCCGTCCTTTCATTATTTTGTCCCGCAATCGCGCGGCACCAAAGACGCCGACGAAGACGCGGCCGCCGCTCGGACAAGCGCATCTCCTGAGTGCCACTGGCGGCGCGACTGCAGCTGCGGCCGAGACTGCGGCCGAGACTGCGACTGGAACTGCGACTGGAACTACGACTGGAACTGCGACCGGCAACAAGGGCCGAGCGGCCTGGCGAGCAAAGGATCGCGCAAACGAAGGAGCGCGCCGGATGATGAACTCGCAATATCGCGGCTGCGTGCGCACTATCGCGCGGACGCAACAGGTGATCGCCGGCGGAGCGCTTTCGCTGTGCGCCGCTAACTGGCCGGCCGGCGTCGCCCTCGAGCCGGCCGAGTTGCGGCCCTCGACTCGAGCGAGCACTCGGCCGCCCGGTCGGCGCGTCCGGCTTACGCTCGATCAGAATCTATCATTCTCTGAGCTCGGCCGTCGCTCACACTCGCTCGTTGCGACGCTCGTGCGCCGCCGCCGCCGCCGTCGAGTTATAATCAGATCACTTACGGCGCGCAGGCTGGAGCGCGCCGGCGAGCTAACTGGCTTAATGAACGGCCACGCGGAGAGTCACAATGGAGCCGCGGCGAGCGAGGGACGAGAACGAAAGGCGACGGTGGCGTTGGAGAAAAGTGCAAGTCGGCGGCGTGCGCGAGTCGCCGAGTTGGCGGCGATCGTGAGCTGTGCGCCGGCGAGAAATATTCAAAAACACTTGTGCCGGCGCACTGGCCAGCTGAGCGGCCGAGCGGCCGAGCAGTTGGCCTGAGAGTGCACTCTCTCCATTCTCTCTCGCACTCGCTCGCTCGCTCGCTCCTTCTGCTCCGGCCGACGCTCTCAGACTCTAACTCGCTCATTAGCTCCCAGTCGGCGTCTCTCTCTCTCGCTGTTTCTGTTTGCTCTCGGGCGCCCGCGCCGCCGACCGCCACCACGTCGACGGCCAGCTGACACTGAAAAGTGAGTTCGGTTCCGAGTCTCTGGGCGCCCTCGTCGCGCCGAGCTAATTGTGAGCTCGGCGCCAAATTGAGTCTCGGATTAGACTCGAGGGCGGCGAGTGCGCGCGCAGGTGAGATATTTTGTTGCGCGCAAGTGCGAGGGCCGAAAGAGTTCTGCAGCTCGAGTTTGTTTTACGACGCGCTGTGAGAGTATTTCGCGCGCGCAGTGGAAATGAAGAGCACCGGCACAGAGTCCAAGTGGACGACGGAGACGAAGGAGCGCGACGAGGAGAAGATAGCCAGAAGCTGTGCGCGCGCCACATATTTGGTTCCAGTTCGAGTTTGAGTTCGAGCAGCGAGGGCGAGCGGCCGCCAGGTGACACTAAAATTGGATAATATAACTAAACCAAACTGTGAGGTTGCGCTGCAAGTGGCAAGTGGTCACACCCACAGCGGTCGGACGAGCGCGCACACAGGTGAACGAAATTTATATTGCACGCGAGGCGCTCTCGAGTTGTCCGCGAGCGCGCAAAAACTTCGGCTGGGCGCCCGGCGCGACGAGTCGCGTGTGAGTAGGTCAGCCGGCGCGCAATCGACACCGCGCCCGCGACTTGTCCGGCCCGTCCGAGTCGGGCCGCAGCTCGAGAGCTCGGCGGCGGCGGCGGCGGCGGCGACGCTGCGACTCATTAAGCCACCATCTCGGCGACGCCGACGCGAGCAAACAAACCGATCGAGTCAAGTTCGTGTGTCGTCAAGCGCGCGGGCGAGTGCGAGTTGGCGCCAGCTTAGCGCCGACGTCGTGGCCGCGGTGGCAGTCGCGGTCGGCGCAGACAAATCCGCTCGGCTGAGTGGCCGCTCGCAGGCAAACACAAGTCGCGCGCGCAAAGACAATCGCCGACTGGCCGCCGGCCACTCGCTCGCACTCTGAACAGCTCCAAGAGACAGGCCGGCGACGATTAGGCCGCGCCGCAGTCGCCACGAGCGCCAGCCGACCGAGCGGAAGCGCGCGGATTGCAAATGAGTCAATAGTGCGAGCTGACTCGCGAACACAAGCGCCAGCGCAACCGCGAGCGAGCTGGACGAGAGGCTGACAAGAGCGCGAGTGTGAAGTGGCCGACTCGGTAAAGGTGAGCCGTGTGCGCCGTCTAGAGCGGCGCCAGTCAGTCAGTCAGTCAGTCGAGTGCAGACACTCGCAGCGAGCAAATGTCTGCGATGATCGCGACAAATCGGCGCCGCGACCTGGCCGAGATGGCCGAGGGGGCGTGTGGCCTCTGCGGCCAGTGCGGCCGGACAACGACAACAACAGCGACAACATCCACAAGCACAACAACAGTGAGGCGCCGACCGAAGATGCGATGGGCCGGACACCAGAGTCGAGTGGCGCGCCTGGCGACGGCCACCTGTTTGCTGGCCTCGCTGGTGGCGGCCGCGCACAGTCTGCGGCCGCAAGAGACGCCCGCCGCGCCCCAGTCGAGCGGCGCCGCACGTGATAGCCCAGCGCCACGCTCAAGCTCAAGTTCCTCAGCAACTCAAACGGCGCCGCCGCCAAATCAGCGGCGCGTCGGCGGCGCCTCGGCGCCCACACCGCGCGATCCGCAACAACCGCAACCACAACTACTGGCGCCACAAACTTCAAGCCCTAAGCCAAGCACAAGCACAGGCACAACAGCAAACTAAAACAACTTAACAACAACAACTACAACATCTTCAACAACAACAACAACAGCCACACTTTAGGCAGGAGCACACGAGCAGTGCCGACGGTGAGTATTTGGCGCGCAACGCAGTGGCCGCTCGCCCACCGCCTGATTGATCAAGCGCGCGCGCCGATGGGCGGCAATCGTTTTGTCTAATTTACAATCAATTATGCAATCTGACCGATTTGAGCGAGTGAGCGCGCGCGTGTGCCGAGTGTGTGCGAGTGTTTGGCTGGCTGGTCGGCGGCGCCAGTCCGTCAAGAGGACTCGAGAGTCTGGCCGCCGGCCATGCGGGCGCGCAGGTGAACGAACGCGCGCGTGGGCAATGCCTCTCGACGTCCGTTAGCCAGCGAGCCGGCGAGTCGACTGGCTAGCGGACGGCCAGCGAGCGAGCGGCCGACTAAGTGAGAGCGAAATCAATTATAATCTTGGATTTCTCAACTCTAATTAATGTGCGTCGGCGAGTGGAAGCGCCGGCCGGCGCCACACAACCTCGGGGCAGGCGCACGATCGATCGGCGGCGCTCGCCACTCTCGCTTATCGACGCGGCCGATCGGCCGCCGAGCGCTCGGACTGCGGCGACCGGCGAGAGCGACAAGAGGACGAAGAAGAGGACGAAAGAAGAGGATGAAGAAGAAGACGAAGACGAAGACGAAGAAGAAGTAGCGAGACTGTGGCAAACGAGTGCGCCGAGCGAGAGAGTGAGCTCGCCGTCGAGGCTGGCGAACGAGCGCGCGAACAATTTAGCCGAGCGAACGAGTGTCTGTGTGTTTGCTATCACCTAATCGATCGGCGCCGGCCGCCTTTTGCGCCTCCGCACGAACCGCACGCGAGTCGCCACGCCCGGTGACCGGAGCTTTCCGGCGCCGCCCGCTCTTGCTCGCACTTCTTCGCCACTCTTCCACGCGCCCGCCAACTCGCTCGCGCCTAATTATCGCTCGCTCCGGAGCTATCTAATTAGGCGCACGGCCGCGTGTGTGCCGTATGCACTCAGCTGGTCGCCTAATAGATTACTCACACGGCCGGCGTCTGGCCGCCCGGCGAGCGCCGGAAGTGTGAACGCTAATCGGCGCAAAGAGACTAACCGACGACTGTCGCAACCCCTTTGTCCGGCGCACACAACTCATCGCCGCCACTCGGACGCCGGACTCGAACGTTGGCGCACTCGTAACGAACGCTCGCGCAGTCTGCAGAGTGACCGACGGCGAGAGTGTGGCCGTCCTGGAGATCGAGGAGAGCCGCGGCTCAGGTAAGTGCGCTCGGCCACGCGCCCGACGGCTCCCGCGGCGCTGCGCTCGCGTGGCACTGGCCGCCGGGATGCCGATTGCATAATGAGCTCCACCACAGCCACTGCCACCAACTCGAATTGCCGCAGCTCAACAACAACAACGACAACAACTGATCGTAAATCTCCTCGTGTGCGTGTGCGGCAAACTTTAGAAATGGGCCAGCGGACGCGACCCGAAGAGCTGCCGATCGGCGGCTCGGTGGAGGCGAACGAAATCGAGCTCAAGATCGAGTCCGAGACGCACAAATATTTTCGCATCCACAACAAGAGTCTGGCGCTGGTGCGCCCGCTCGACAGGGACGCGCTCACGAAAGAGGTGAGTTTTCAGGGCTCAGACTTACTCCATCACTTTGGCACACAAAACTCTCGCTGGCCACACACACGCACCTGGGCGCTACGCTGTCTGTGTGTGCTGGTCGCAAGACTTTTGCTGGCCACTTCCTGTCGGGCGCCAACCTGCTAACTGTTCCGCGCCGCCCGCACAACATCTCCACCACTCCAGAACTCGAGCCAGATTATCCAGCCGGCCATCACGTCCATCTACCTGCAGGTCTCCTGCGTGGACAAACGCCACGCGGGCGCCAACGCGTCGGCGCGCAAAGTGATCATTCCGGTTCTAGTCAAAGTGTTGGACCTGAATGACCAGGCGCCGCGCTTCACGCAACCCATCTACCAGGTGCAGGTGAGCGAGCTCGCGCCCGTGGGCACGCTCGTGCTCGACCAGCTCGCCTACGCCATCGACCTCGACTCGGCCCAAAACGGCCAGCTCGAGTACTCGCTCGCCGGCCAGGAGCGCGCCCAGGCCCAGCCGCGCGCCCCGCCCCCCGCGGCCGCCCCGCCCACCACGACGGGCGCCCCCTTCTGGTCGCAGATGGCCGCCGGCCGACTCGCTGGCCA
>SNVD02015780.1:0-2500 GCA_013180625.2 Boswellia sacra | reverse complement strand
GCCCCAACGCCCCACAAACGCTCCGTCGTCCAGCCCCTTGTGACAGCTCACATACCATGGTGCACCACCCCCGATAATGCTGCAATGCTAAAAAAAGCTCTTTAGGGGGGAGATGCAGTCTCCGCTGGGGGGCCTCCTGGCCAAGCCATGCAAACACCCCCCTCGCCCATGCACACTGGCAGGCTTTGGTGTGTGCGTTGGGTGGGCATGGCATGCAACTCCAGCGGATATTGTCGGCATGTGGCGGCATCGGTGGTGGGTCCCAGTACGAAAAAACGTGGACTGAGCTCCATGCTTGAGCTGGTGCTTGGGCAGCTCTTTGGCGCAGCGCAGCTTGTAAGTCGTAGTGCAAGGGCAGCAGAAAGCATCGCTTAGGCATGGCGTGATGCCCCAATCCCATCCCCGTGCTTAGGGTGTGCTCCAGCCCGCTTTGTGCGCAGCGCAGCTTGTTAAGTCGTATTGCAAGGGCAGCAGCGTAAGCAACGCTCGGCTGGGGGGGGACGAGCTCCCAGCTTGCGTGGTATGCTGAGGCAGCTCTTGTGCGAGCCAGCTTGTAAGTCGTTAGTGCATAGGGCAGCAGAAAGTCATCGCTAGGTATGGCGTGACTGCCACCCATCCCATCCCGTGCTTTGGGTGTGCTCCGGCCCGCTTATTGTGCGCAGCGAAGAGATTAGCTTGTAAGTCGTAGTGCAAGGGTGGTGGCAGGCAGCAACAAACAAAAAAAAAAAGCAACACTTGGGACGGGGGTGGCTATCTCGGTCGATGACGGCTTGTGCTTGACGTTGCTCGATCCTCCTTCGAAAAAATGTCCCTCGTGTGGTTCCATGTTCTATCGCGTCCCGCGGTGCTGGCGCGGCACGACTTGACGTATCTGCATGCTCAACAGTTTCGATTGTTGGGTTGTAGTTCGTTGGGTTGTGCTGCTGCCAAGTGAACGCAAAGGGCGTGTGAGTGGTGTTTGGATGGCGTGGGTTGGCAGGCTCCGTGCTCGTGCATCGAACTGTTGACGGCCCATCCTCTTCATTATTCCCCAATGCGTTGTTGCTGCCTTGGGGGTGCGTACGGTATCCTGTGTTGCGTACCTACCCTAAGGAATTCGGCGGTTCGTTTGTTGCTCTCCGCCCCATGCCCTCGCGGGTGTTGGGGCGGACGTTAGGCAAGCCTCGTGTTCCTGGCACGCCTCGCCCAGTTGCGTGGTTGCCTTGGCCCACGAGGGGCTTTGCCCGTGCTCTCGGATACAGAATGTTATGTGCGGGTGGGTGGTCTCTCGGCCTCATTTTGCCCAAGCAACGCATTTTGTCCAACGACACGAACGACCGTCACGCCCGTCTTCGAGCCCTCGGACTCGTGGCTCGGGGCGCTCATGCGGGCGTCGGCGTCGCGAAGGAATGCTACCTGGTTGATCCTGCCAGTAGTCATATGCTTGTCTCAAAGATTAAGCCATGCATGTGTAAGTATGAACTAATTCAGACTGTGAAACTGCGAATGGCTCATTAAATCAGTTATAGTTTGTTTGAGGGTATCTGCTACTCGGATAACCGTAGTAATTCTAGAGCTAATACGTGCACCAAACCCCGACTTCTGGAAGGGACGCATTTATTAGATAAAAGGTCGACGCGGGCTTTGCCCCTTGCTCTGATGATTCATGATAACTCGACGGATCGCACGGCCATCGTGCCGGCGACGCATCATTCAAATTTCTGCCCTATCAACTTTCGAGGGTAGGATAGAGGCCTACTGTTACACCCTTGATTTTCGCACATGGCTGGCATAGCATGCCTTGCGCTATGCCATGGCTTGGAGGGGGCTGCAAGGGTGCATGCCCACGAGAAGCACATGGGTGAGTGCTTAAGCAAGGTGTGGAGACGTTGCGTGGCGTGATAGAGGCATTGATGCGCGAGGGGAAGCGCAAGGCAATATGAACGCTGACAAAGGGGGATGTGTAGCGCAATGAAATGATACGCACGCATGGGTAGCGAGCGTAGTGTGGCACACACATGGAGATGGGTGTGGCACAATGAGATAACATGCACGTACGGGTTACGGGCATGATGTGTGGCGCGCGCAGAGAGATGTGCGGGGCACAGTGGTATAACATGCACGCACGAGTTGTGAGCATGATGTGTGGAGCGCACAAGGGAGTTGTGTGCGACACAACGATGCTACGCGCACATTGGGGGCAACGTAGCGCATTGACACTAGCACATGCACGCATGCGGGCTGGGACGCTTGCGAAGCAGCGAGCACGCGCACGGGTAGCGCGCAACAAAATAGTGACATGGCGCATGGCATCGGGCGACATGGCGCGCAGCAGCGGTTCATGGTGCAAATGGGCGTGTTAGTGGGCCTTAATCATGGCACATGTCCAGGGGGATATGGTTTCCTAGAATGAAGGACGTAGTGGGCTGGAAGTTATTTCCTAAGGTGTAGGAAATGCAACTTCCCCACTAACTTGGCGGTTGAGAGGGCTCAACCATGTCCTTGAAGGTAGGAATGGAAA
>SNVD02015775.1:0-11954 GCA_013180625.2 Boswellia sacra | reverse complement strand
AAATTTAACATAGCTCTTTCAAACTTGGTATTACCAATGGTGCATGGAATGATGAACGTACCTGGATCTTTGCATTTTAGAGGAATTTTTCTTTGCAATACAGCTGAAACATTTTCCCCCACACTTACTTTCTCATTTCCCTTCAACTTTCTCTTGTTGGTGCATAAATCCTTGAGAAATTTTGCATAACGAGGTACTTGCTTAATAGCATCCAGAAGTGGTATATTTACCTCGATCTTGCGAAAAGTTTCCAGGATTTCCTGTTCTTGTTCCTTCTTCTTTGATTTTGCAAATCTGCTAGGAAAAGGTGGAGGAGTAACATATGAAGGAATTTGAGTTTTAAGGTCTACCTTAGAGGATGATGTTTTGTTCATGGTGGAAGTAGGGTTTGTCAGCTACCTTCATTGAGTTTTGTGATTTCTTTGTCAGGTTTTGGATACGTGCCCCAGTTTCCATTTGCTCTCCATTTCGAATTTGCTCTCCACTTCGCAAAGTTATCGCACAAGCATTCTCTCTTGGATTGATCACCGTTTGAGAAGATAATTTTTCTGAGCATTGGCCCTCGAATTTGCTCATGCTAGTAGCCAATTGTCCCATTTGATTTGCGAGGTTTTGGATACTTGCCCCAATTTCCTGCTGGAATTGCATTGTGTTAGTGGCAAGTGCATTAACAATATCTTCGAGAGACATACCTGAGTTTTGCGAAGCTGGTTGCGGTGCTGGATGTGGAATTGGTGGTGGTTGCATTTGAAATGGTTGCTGCACTCTAGGTTGATTGAAACTTTGTGGCCGATTTGGTATCACATTTGGAGTGATTGGTTGATGATTCCAGTAACTGAAATTATGTTGATCTTCCCATCCAGAATTGTAAGTGCTAGAGAAAGGATCATACCATTGCCTCGTTTGTCCTGGAAATCCACCCATGGCATTGGCTTGTTCCATATATTCTTCTTGTAAAGTTGGATACATGTCGATTGGAGGCTCCATCGTAGAATATATCCCACATTCATAAGATTTTTGTATATCTCCTACAGCCATGTTTTCCACAAGAGAGGTTAGCTCAGAAAGTTGTTGTTCAATGTTCGGAGTGCTTACCTCATTTACTCTCCATGGTAGTTGTGGCTCAAATCCACTACTGAATTGATGGAAATTTACTGCCATGTCGCCTAAACACAAACAATCAGAAAAGAAAAACAAACAAATACGAATCAACAATGAAAACAAAATAACAAATCGATTAGAAAATCAATCCCCGGCAACGGCGCCAAAAACTTGATGCGTTCGAAACTAGCAAGCATACTAGTCGCACAAGTAATAAAGTGATAAGTAAGATATCGTTCCCACGAGGATTGATTCTAATTGAATTTGTTATTTTCCAGCAATAATAAACTAAACAGGGGGGGTTTGTTGATTGATTAACTAAACTTAATACGAAAGCAAATGAAGAATAACACAAAGCAAAGTTAAATGGAGTGAAAAATCAATGAGAGACACTTGGTTAAGAGTATCTCTGCCACAAGATATGAATTGTGAATTAACATAGAATTGTTATCCAATTACAGCATTGAAGTTATCAACCGTAGATAACAACAAGCTCTGTTATCCCAATCTTTCCTTACTTTGTTGTTAAATTAAACAAGCTCTTTATTTAATCTCTATCCATTAAACAACCTAGAACAGGCTCTCTAAGTTTAATTCAATAGAAGCATTACGATGAGAAAGATAGGTTGATCTAAGCCATAATCACACAAGTTCGGATTATTTAACCTAGGTTGTATTTTCCAATTGCAATCTCTGATCACAATTTTGCTACTAATGATTGGAAATTCATGACAATTACGGATCAAGATTTCTAATCTAGCAATAGACACAACAGATTATATTCAGTTGGCCATTCCAAATACAATCAGCAAGCAATCATAAGCATTAGATATGGGAAAATACAAGCACTTCCAATTAGAGAATGGAATATAGCACTGAGCATAACAATTCCTTGCACAATCAACTCACAAAATCCATATCAAGGGCTTTGAAATCACCCTCAACCAATTCAGATTTATTTACACATATTCAATCAGAATAACCAATACAATACAGAGAAATTCGAGAATTGAAAAGGAAAGAAAGAACTTAGCAAATTCTTTGAAAATCTTCTTTGTAGATGAATATTCTTGGAATTGTAGTTCCTCCTCTTTCAAAATCTTCTTTCTCCTTCAAGAACTCCAAGGGATGAGAGAAATCCAGAAATGCAGCCTCCTCCCACGTTTTCCCTCTTCAAGTTATGAAAATAAAACCCTAAAATGTGTTTAAATACTCTGCTACAGTAACTTGCTACAGTGCCCCGTATATAATAACATGCTACAGTGATTTGTGCAGAATCGTGGCAATTACATTTCTATACTCGTCCCACTGTTGATTTATAACTTTTAGGTACATTGAATGGATTATAAACGTAAATTTCTCCAGAAAAAGAATAAGACCTTCGAGAGCTTCCCACGGGTATATCTATGTCATAGGGTTCATTGTATATCAATACAATTAAATCCGAGAAGAGAGTTGACTAGAGAGGTGAAAATGAAGGGTTTTTTTACTCCATTTTGTTGCAAGTTGCTCCAAAGCTCCTACAAACATCAAAACCACACAAAAACATAAAAATACCAAGCGAAGTATCAGCAAGAAACAATATTCACCTCCCTGGACAAATTGATATGAAAGTAATACATAACTAGACACCTATCACACGTTAGGTATTGATGCTTTTAATTGCAAGACGGTATGGAATCGACATATAGCAGAATATGCAACAAATGTATAGATAACACGTAAAACTCTCAAATTTGACACTATGGGGACATACTTTCGGTGGGGGTTGCTCGATGCAGATTTATCGCCCCAAGATTTGAAAAAATGAGATATGCTTTCGGCGGGGTTTGACAAACCTACACACTTGTCTCCCAAGTGAAGCATGAAAAATGGAAATATACTTTCGGCGGAGGTTGACAAAACCTCCACACTTGTCTTCTCAAATGTGCATGAAAAAATGGAATATACTTTGGAGGAGGCTGACGAAACCTCTACCACTTGTCTCCAGTGTGCTCTAGACATGGGGTAGCATATGGTTTCTATGGTTCCCCCAACTACAACTTAAAATTTAAACAAACCAAAATCAACAAACACAAAAACACAAAGCAACATTGATAACAGACAAACGAAACAGAGAAGAAGAAAATAAAACATCGACAACAACAAAACACACATTCAAATATACAAGTAGTTGTGATTGTGGCTCACATCTTCCTATGGTTTTACGTCCAGTAACGGCTGAAACGCCTTCTATGAGTCGGGGATTGCTTCCCATCCAGTTTTCTTATAAACTGGCAAACAGGGTCGTTTTTAGTCAGATTCCCTAGACTATAACACTGCAATTCATCACGAAATTGTGTCCATAGATTAAGCAATTCACGCTGAACAAGTCCACAAAGAATGTGACTCGAGAGTTAACAAAATATTATCCAGCGAATCATTACTCAAACCATTCTTAATAAATGAAAGTTTATTTCTCTATCCTGGACACAAAAACCTAATGAACGACAAGCTGGAGCCTTCACAATTCACCATTCACTAGCACATATAATAACTAAATAGACTTGTAACCTTTTCGCTCTTCGCCTCTTGGCCATAGTAGCTTTCTCTAGACCAGCATATATTTGCTGAGATTAATGTCAGGTTCAAAGGACAAGTCTCACCTTGGCTTCGAAAAGCCATCGGATATCCGCAGGCACATTTAAGCGCATCAAAGCCTCCAAAGTCTAGTCATCCGTACTTTATAAATTTTGAACACAGCATTTTGAGGAAGTGAAGGAAAATATTTACGAAGGTTCGATAGAAAGATATCGGCATCCATTGAAGAGAAGAAAAAGAGAGATATTACCGATAATATGATTGAGTCTGTTTTTTTTCCAAGATATGCACGTTTCAAACCTCCGAGCAATGGCTTCAGCTCCCGTTTGATGTTTCCTCAAGCTGTTGCACAAATGGGTTCGAAGTACGAAATAATCAAATTAAACAAAACGAAGGAAAAGAAAAGAGGAGAAACGAAACTAAAGACACATAAAAGAGATAACAACACGATAGCAAATAAAAGTCAAAAACAAGTAAAAATAATATAAAAAACAAATAAGACAGATGGCAAAGAGAGATAAAACCTGGTCAATTTGATGGCCTCCGAAAGGAATCTCCTCGAGACACTAAAATTGATCATTATTACCTTATTTTATTTATTTTTATTTTCTTTCTTTTTTCAAAAACATTGGGTTGCCTCCCAATAAGCGCTTGGTTTAACGTCCTCAGCCCGACGTTGGTTCCATCATGGCATGAGGATCCAATCTTGTTGTGCTTCTTCTAGTGTTCTGGATCCTTCTTCCAACAAGAATGGGCATGAATATGGTGGGCCTTGGATGTAGCACTCGTCCACCCAATAGCTATTTTGTGATCTGTAAGTATTCGGACGAGTTTCTTTTCTTGTATTTGTGCAAGGCCCATTTCCATTGTAACTGGCAAAGTATCATTCTCACCCAAGAATCCATGATTCAAATGATCTGGCAGTGACTTAAGCTCCAAGGTATTGGCTTTCGTCACAGAAGGAAGAAGTTTCTCATTAGATAAAGTAAATTGAATGTACGAAACATCATACTATTTGTGGTTATTGTTATGGTCTCATCTAAGCTTGCCACAGCTTCCTCCATTTCTTTGGACACTTGTATCAACCTTCTTGATTCCTTGGAATTTTTTGTCCCTATGTGCTCACTAAAAACCACTTCCAATCCATCATTGTGAGTTAACTCAAAATGTTGTTGTGGCAAAGAATCAATAACATCAACTGTAAAAACAGAATGCAAGTCACTAGGGTACCTCATTGTCTCAAAAATATTGAAACGAATCACCTGTCCATCGAATTCCATGGTGAGAGTGCCATCATGAACATCAATCTTAGTTCGAGCAGTTTTCAAGAATGGTCTCCCCAAAAGAATTGGTGTTGGATTAGGAGATGTCTCATCCTCCATTTCAAGAACATAGAAGTCTGCTGGGAAAACCAATTGATTCACCTGCACAAGCACATCTTCCACAACTCCCTTGGGATATTGATAAGTGTCTATTTATCTATCATTTTCATATCAATTCGTCCATGTTTCTTTGCTATATTCCTTGGTATTTTTATGTTTTTGTGTGGTTTTGATGTTTGTAGGAGTTTTGGAGCAACTTGCACAAAAATGGAGTAAAACCCTTCATTTTCACCTCTGCTAGTCAACCATCTTCTCGGATTTAATTGTATTGATATATAATGAACCCGATGACATATCATATACCGTTGAAAAGCTCTCAAAGTCTACTTTTTGGAGAAATTTACGGTTTATGAATCCATTCAGTGTACCGACAGTTGTAATCAAAACAGTGTAAGAAGTGTAGAAATGTAATTCCACACATCACTGTAGCATGTATAATACGGGACACTGTAGCACGTTACTGTAGCAGAGTAATTAAACACATTTTAGGGTTTTATTTCATAACTTGAAGAGGGGAGAACGTGGTGGAGGCTTCAGCTCTGGAATTCTTTCATCTCTTGGAGTTCTTGAAGGAGAAAGGAAGCTTTGAAAGAGGAAGAACTACAATCCAAAGAGAATTACATCAAATTTGCTAAGTTTTTCCCTTCCCTTTCATTTCCTAGAATGTCTCCATGTTGTATTGTATTTACCACGTTCTCAAACATGTGTAACTGAATCTGAATTGGTTGAGGGTGATTTCAAAGCCCTGATATGGTTTTTGTAAGTTGATTGTGCAAGAAGTTATTATCCAATTCTCTAATTGAATTTGCTTGTATTTTCCTATATCTAATGCTTATGATTGCTTGCTGGATTGTATTTCGAATGGCCAACTGAATATAATCTGGTTGTTGTCTATTGCTAGACTAGAAATCTTGATCCGTAATTGTCTTGAATTTCTAATCCTTACCACAAGATATGGATTTGCAAATTAATTGTAGAATTGTCATCCAATTACACCATTGAAATTATCAACCGTAGATAACAACAAGCTCTGTTATCCCAATCTTTCCTTACTTTGTTGTTAAACAAAACAGGCTCTTTATTTAATCTCTATCCATTAAACAACCTAGAACAAGCTCTCTAAATTTAATTCAATGGATGCATTACAATAAGAAAGATAGGTTGATCTAAGCAATAAACACACAAGCTCGGATTATTTAACTTAGGTGGTATTCTCCAATTGCAATCTCTGATCACAATTTTGCTACTAAGGATTAGAAATTCAAGACAATTACGGATCAAGATTTCTACTCTAGCAATAGACAACAACCAGATTATATTCAGTTGGCCATTCCAAATACAATCAGCAAGCAATCATAAGCAATAGATATAGGAAAATACAAGCAACTTCAATTAGAGAATTGGATAACAATTTCTTGCACAATCAACTTACAAAAACCAATCAGGGGCTTTGAAATCACCCTCAACCAATTCAGATTCAGTTACACATGTTTAAGAACGTGGTAAATACAATACAACATGGAGACATTCCAGAAAATAAAAGGGAAGGGAAAAACTTAGCAAATTTGATGTAATTCTCTTTGGATTGTAGTTCTTCCTCTTTTCAAGCTTCCTTTCTCCTTCAAGAACTCCAAGAGATGAAAGAATTCCAGAGCTGCAGCCTCCACCACGTTCTCCCCTCTTCAAGTTATGGAAATAAAACCCTAAAATGTGTTTAAATAATCTGCTATAATAACCGGCTACAGTGTCCCGTATTATACATGCTACAGTGATTTGTGGAATTACATTTCTATACTTCTCACACTGTTTTGATTACAACTTTTGGTACACTGAATGGATTCATATACCGTAAATTTCTCCGAGAAATAGACTTCGAGAGCTTTTCAACGGTATATAATATGTCATCGGGTTCATTGATGCGTTCGAAACTAGCAAGTATACTAGTCGCATAAGTAATAAAGTGATGAGTAAGATATCGTTCCCATGAGGATTGATTCTAATTGAATTTATTATTCGAAAGCAACAATAAACTAAACAGGGGGGGTTTTGTTGAATGATTAAATCTAAATAGAAAATATAATAATGCAAACGAAGAATAACAAAACAGAAAGTTAATTCGAATGAAAAATCAATAAGAGAAATCTGGTTAGGGATCATTCTCTACCACAAGATATGGATTTGCGAATTAATCGTAGAATTGTCATCCAATTACAGCATTGAAGTTATCAACCGTAGATAACAACAAGCTATGTTATCCCAATCTTTCCTTACTTTGTTGTTAAATAAAACAGGCTCTTTATTTAATCTCTATCCATTAAACAACCTAGAACAAGCTCTCTAAATTTAATTAAATGGATGCATTACGATAAGAAAGATAGGTTGATCTAAGCAATAAACACACAAGCTCGGATTATTTAACTTAGGTTGTATTCTCCAATTGCAATCTCTGATCACAATTTTGCTACTGAGGATTAGAAATTCAAGACAATTACGGATCAAGATTTCTAGTCTAGCAATAGACAATATCCAGATTATATTCAGTTGGCCACCCAAATACAATCCAGCAAGCCATCATAAGCATTAGACATGGGAAAATACAAGCAAATTCCAATTAGCAGCAATGGATAACAACTTTCTGCCATAATCAACTTTTTTTACCCAAAACCATATCGGGCTTTGAAATCACCCTCAACCCAATTCAGATTCAGGTTTTACAAATTTTAAGAACCGTGGTAAATACAATAACAACATGGAACATTCCAGAAATGAAATTTCACTTTAAAAACTTAGCAAATTTGATGTACTTCTCTTTGGATTGTAGTTCTTCCTCTTTCCAAGCTTCCTTTCTCCTTCAAGAACTCCCAGAGATGAAAGAATTCCAGAGCTGAAGCCTCCACCACGTTCTCCCCTCTTCAAGTTATGAAAATAAAACCCTAAAATGTGTTTAAATACTCTGCTACAGTAACATGCTACAGTGTCCCGTATTATAATGCTACAGTGATTTGGGGAATTACATTTCTATACTTCTCACACTGTTTTGATTATAACTTTTGGTACACTGAATGGATTTATAACCGTAAATTTCTCCATAAAATAGACTTCGAGAGCTTTCCAACGGTATATAATATGTCATCGGGTTCATTGTATATCAATACAATTAAATCCGAGAATATGGTTGACTAGCAGAGGTGAAAATGAAGGGTTTTACTCCCATTCATTGTGCAAGTTTGCTCCCAAAACTCCTACAAATATCAAAACCACACAAAAATATAAAAAATACCAGAATATAAGCAAAGAAACTGGACGAATTGATATGAAATGAGATATATAAATAGACACTATCAAATTCCCCCACACGTGACTTTGCTAGTCCTCGAGCAAACTACGACATAGAAATAAAACTAAACCGAAACAGAATCAACAAAAAATTAAAACACACAAATGCTTCATCTTGCAAATAGGCCTTAAAGATTGTACTTAATTATAACCCAAGGAAAACTTCAAAATAATGCACTTGATCAAGAATTTTATCTTAAAGATTAGTTTCGATTCACTTCAATTCCTCAAGTGTGTGTGTGTAGAGCCATTCTCACCTAATCACTTGTAACCCGGATGAGTTTATGCATAAAAATGAATCATATTTAATAGTGAAGATGTGTGTATTAACGAACTCCATAGGCCTGCTTTTCAAGTCACTCTCCACTAATGTAGACCAGCACAACACGAAGGATCCAGTAGGACTTTATTAAGCTTGTAACGTTTGGCTTGGGTGAAGGTATGATAGAGGATAATAATTAGGCTTAAATCACCCACAAACACATAAAATCATTCAAGATTATGTAGAGCTCAACCCCATGACATAAAAAATTCATTCTTATTCACCAAATGACTCCTCCAAACTTATTCAGACACACTTTGTTGTTTTATTCTTTTTAAGAACACTCAAGGTATAAATATCTTTTTCCTCTCTTTCTCTTCTTCTTTTTTTTTCTTTTTCTCTTTTTTTTTCATTTTTTTTTTTACTACACATCCCCTCCCCCACACTTAAATAACACATTGTTCTCAATGAGTAAGTATGGGGACAAGAAGTACAGATTGGTTTTTTTTTCTTTTTTTTTTTCTTGAAACAAATACAATAGACCTCACTTGAATTGCTTATGACACATCCCAACCTCCTCTAACATCCGAAAACCAGAACATAGCTCAAAATATAATCGTGAATGATCTACATGCTCATAGGTAAGGGATAAACTGTTTGGAACAAATTCATTTGAGGTTAGGAAATGTTTTTAGTGAGTTAACAAAGAAAAAGGCTTACAGAGGCTCAAAGGGGTAACTAGGGATCAATTTCAGTCAAGGTTGGCTATTAAGGCTCAAAACGGTCCAAAGATGGCCTAAATCATTTCCCCAATGTTGCACAGTCTAGGATTTCGCCTCGAGTGACCATCAAACAAGTTCTAGAATTCATGAAAATCTGAAGAAACATTTAAATTACATAAACTTTCTCTAAGTGAACAAATAACTCAGTGATAATAGCTCAGTGCTCAATGTTGCGCAAGGAATCAAGGGTAAAGCAAAAACCAAT
Organism: Boswellia sacra; assembly: GCA_013180625.2. Classification (NCBI taxonomy): domain Eukaryota; kingdom Viridiplantae; phylum Streptophyta; class Magnoliopsida; order Sapindales; family Burseraceae; genus Boswellia; species Boswellia sacra. The sequence goes on along the minus strand of SNVD02015775.1, from coordinate 2,306 downwards.
ATACATTTCAAGCACACGGATCCATGCATCATTTTTCATTTTCCAAGAGTTATTCTTAATTCAATCATTATCTTATCATCGACCCACAAAATGCAAGAAAAGAGGTAGGTGGCGTTGTTACACCTGAGTCAAGATTGTATATTTTAACAATCCTTAGGACCAGTAGCCCGCAGACTTAAGGTTTCCAGCCTATATACCTTTATTATGAAAGAACAAAATAAGAAACAAGACATTTCAAACAACATGAAATAAACAAACTACATATTTATTTAGAGAGAATGCGTATCAAAAGTTAAGGAAACCCCATATTCTGCCATTCTCAGGTTTTTCCACAATGTTTTTTTTTTTTCGAATCGAAACTGATAAAGACAAAAACACACAACAACTCTAAATTACACAATACTAAACTTACTCATAAAAGAACAAAGTCCAACAAGCCAGTAAACAAAAACAAGTCAGTTAGAAGTTAGCCTCCTTATTCAGCCATTATGGATTGAAGAGATCCAGAATGCGTTTCAAGAGGAATTGAACTTTTTAAGCCACCACTCTAAAAACAATGATTAGAAAATATTACCTGGGGCGAAAGAAATACCCTGAAAGAAAACTCAAAAGAAATGACATGAAAAATCTCAAATAAACACACTAAAAAGAAAGTAAACAAAAACGAAGCAAACCAATAGATAGAGATTACAGATGGAGCGTTAAATCCAATCTACGCCTTTTATTGCCTTCTCCAAACCAATCTATCCGAGCTATTGTTGGATCAGGCGAATAGACGAATGCTTGTAATTTGTCAATTAATTCCCCTGCAGTTGAAACTGTAACCAGGATTTGCCTCGTCGACTGTGAGATAAAGTTTTTTTCTACTGCTTGATCAAGAAAAGACAACAAACCATCAAAAAAATTATTGACATTTAACAAACCAATGGGTTTCCGATGGATGTTTAGCTGTGCCCAAGAGTTGATTTGAAATATCTCCTCTAATGTACCATAACCACCGGGCAAAGCTATAAATGCATCAGATTTAATGACCATATGTGCAATATGCTCATGCATACTAGAAACCTGTAACTCTTCCCCTATGGTGTTGCCTACGATATCTCGTACAGCTAATGGTTTAGGGATAATACTGAGAACTTTGCTTCCTCCTAAGGATGCAGCTGTCGACACACACCCCATTAACCCAAGACTACCCCCTCCATAAATGAAATTAATACCCCTCGCAGCTAATGTCCTACCAAGATCAAGAGCTGCTGTGGTAAACTCTCCATCTTTACCAAAATTGCGATCCGCAAAATACGCATATATTGCGGAATCGCTGAATTGGTGTTTTCTCCATTTCTACAAGTGCTCTAATCTTGTGTAAGACACGTTAGGTAGTATGCTTTTTAATTGCAAGACAGGTTATGGAATGACATATGAGAATATGCAGAATGTATATATACACACGTAAAACTCTCAAATTTTGACACATGGGGACATACTTTCTGTGGGGGTTGCTCGATGCAGATTTATCACCCCGAGATTTGAAAAAAAATAGATATGCTTTCGGTGGAGTTTGACAAAACCTACACACTTGTCTATTCCTGGACACATTACTCAAACCATTTTTAATAAATGAAAGTTTATCTTCTCTATTCCTGGACACAAAACCTAATGAACGACAAGTCTGGTTACAATTCCATCTAGCACATTTATAACATACTTGTAACCTTTTCGCTCTTCGCCTCTTGGCGTAGTACCTCTTTCCTAGACCAGGCATGAATTTTGCGAGATTAATGTCAGGCTCACCAGACAATCTCACCTTGGCTTCGATAAGCCATCGGATATCCGCAGGCATATTTAGAAGCATCAACGCCTAAAGTCTAGTCATCTGTACTTTATAAATTTTGGACACAACATTTTGATGAAGTGAAGGGAAATATTTACGAAGGTTCGACAGAAAGATATCGGCATCCATTGAAGAGGAGAAAAGGAAAGATATTACCAGTAATTCGTTTGAGTCTATTCTTCTCCAAGATATGCACGCTTCAAACCTTCAAGCAATGGCTTCAATTCTTGTTTGGGTGTTTCCTCAAGCTGTTGCACAAATCAGCACAAAGTACGAAATAATCAAATTAAACAAAAGGAAAAGAAAAGAGCAGAAACGAAACTAAAGACACATAAAAGAGATAACAACGCGATAGCAAACAAAAGTCAAAAAAAATATAAAAATATAAAAACAAATAAGACAGATGGCAAAGAGAGATAAAACCTGATCAATTTGATGGCCTACGAAAGGAATCTCCTCGAGAAACAAAAATCGA
>SNVD02015773.1:0-12124 GCA_013180625.2 Boswellia sacra | reverse complement strand
TCTCTGATCACAATTTTGCTACTAATGATTAGAAATTCAAGACAATTACGGATCAATATTTCTAGTCTAGCAATAAATCACAACCAGATTATATTCAGTTGGCCACTCAAATACAATCAGCAAGCAATCATCAGCATTAAATATAGGAGAATACAAGCAACTTCAATTAGAGAATTGGATAACAATTCCTTACACAATCAAGTTACAAAAACCATATCAGGGCTTTGAAATCACCCTCAACCAATTCAGATTCAGTTACACATGTTTAAGAACGTGGTAAATACAATACAAAATGGAGACATTCCAGAATATGAAAGGGAAGGGAAAAACTTAGCAAATTTGATGTAATTCTCTTTGGATTGTAGTTATTCCTCTTTCCAAGCTTCCTTTCTCCTTCAAGAACTCCAGGAGATGAAAGAATTCCAGAGCTGCAGTCTCCACCACGTTCTTCCCTCTTCAAGTTCTGAAATAAAACCCTAAAATGTGTTTAAATACTCTGCTACAGTAACGTGCTACAGTGTCCCGTATTATAAATGCTACAGTGATGTGTGGAATTACATTTCTACACTTCTCACACTGTTTTGATTACAACTTTCGGTACACTGAATGGATTCATAAACCGTAAATTTCTCCAAAAAGTAGACTTCTAGAGCTTTTCAACGGTATATGATATGTCATCGGGTTCATTGTATATCAATACAATTAAATCCGAGAAGATGGTTGATTAGCAGAGGTGAAAATGAAGGGTTTACTCCATTTTTGTGCAAGTTGCTCCAAAACTCCTACAAACATCAAAACCACACAAAAACATAAAAATACCAAGGAATATAGCAAAGAAACATGGACGAATTGATATGAAAATGATATATAAATAGACACTTATCAGTTATCCAATTCTCTAATTGAAGTTGCTTGTATTTTCCCATATCTAATGCTTATGATTGCTTACTGATTGTATTTGGAATGGCCAACTGAATATAATCTGTTGTTGTCTATTGCTAGATTAGAAATCTTGATCCGTAATTGTCAGGAATTTCCAATCATTAGTAGCAAAATTGTGATCAGAGATTGCAATTGGAAAATACAACCTAGGTTAAATAATCCAAACTTGTGTGATTATTGCTTAGATCAACCTATCTTTCTTATCGTAATGCATCCATTGAATTAAATTTAGAGAGCTTGTTCTAGGTGTTTAATGGATAGAGATTAAATAAAGAGCCTGTTTTGTTTAACAACAAAGTAAGGAAAGATTGGGATAAAAGAGCTTGTTGTTATCTACGGTTGATAATTTCAATGGTGTAATTGGATGACAATTCTACAATTAATTCGCAAATCCATATCTTGTGGTAGGGAAGGATCCCTTAACCAGGTTTCTTTCATTGATTTTTCAATCTGTTTAAATTTGCATTGTGTTATTATTTACTTGCATTAATATTTCATCTAGTTAATCAATCAACAAAACCCCCCTCATTTAGTTTATTGTTGCTTTCGAATAACAAATTCAATTAGAATCAATCTTCGTGGGAACGATATCTTACTCATCACTTTATTACTTGTGCGACTAGTATACTTGCTAGTTTCGAACGCCTTCAATTCCTCTGCCATAAACAACCTCAAAAGGACTACGACCAGTGGTTTGACTTGATGATCTGTTGTAAGCAAACTCAACTTGGGGTAAAACAAGATCCCATTGCCGTAAATTCTTACCAGCATAACTCCTCAAAAGATTTCCCAAGCTTCTGGTGATAACTTCAGTTTGTCCATCTGTTTGAGGATGATGAGATGAACTAAAGGTAAGTGTAGTCCCCAGCTTTTTCCAAAGTGTACGCCAAAAATGAGATAAGAACTTCGGATCACGATTTAAGACTATGGCCTTAGGAATGCCATGCAATTTCATAATCTCCTTGAAGTACAAATCGGCCACATGAGTTGCATCATTTGTCTTGTTACAGGGGACAAAATGAGCCATTTTAGAAAATCGGTCAACCACCACCATGATTGAATCTTTGTTTCGCTGCTGTTCTAGGCAAAATCCCACCACAAAATCAGATACACATTTCCCATGGATCATTAGGAACAGGTAATGGAGTGTACAAACCAGTGTTCTGCCCATGACTTTTTGCCACATGACAAATTGTACACCTCTTCACGTGCTTCATCACATCCCTTCCCATCTTCGGCCAATAGAAGTTTTCCTTCACAATAGCAATAGTTTTGTCTCTCCCAAAATGACCGCTAATTCCACTGCCATGTGCTTCATTAATGATTAATTCTCTCAAGGAACATTGAGGAATACACAATTGGTTTGCCTTGAGTAGATAACCATCCTGTAAAACAAATTGGTTAGGTGAAAACTCATTACAGTTACTCCATATTTTGCCGAAATCTGGATCATCCTTGTAAAGCTCTTTTAAAACCTCAAACCCAACAACATTCACTTGCATAGAGGTCAGCAAAGAATGTCTTCGGCTTAAGGCATCGGCCACCACATTTTGAACTTCAGATTTATGCTTGATGGTAAAGTTGAAAGCTTGAAGAAACTCTACCCATCTGGCATGTCGAACATTAAGCTTCTGTTGGCTGTTGATGAACTTCAAAACTTCATGGTCAAAATATAGAACGAATGGTTTTGGCAAGAGATACTGACTCCAATGCTTCAAAGCTCGACAAATAGCATACAACTCTTTGTCATAAGTTGAGTACTTTTTGTGAGATGCATTCAATTTTTCACTAAAGAAAGCAATTGATCTGCCTTCTTGGCTAATAACAGCATCAATACCAATATTGGAAGCATTACATTCAACTTCAAAAACCTTGCTGAGATTTGGAAGTGATAAGATAGAAGCTTCTATCATCTTCTTTTTAGGCACCAAAAGAGCTGGGACAGCACAAGGACTCATGCTTTCCCTCACTAACCCTTTAGTGATAAGCTCATCAACCTGCCGTTGTAATTCTTCATGTTCTGTAGGACTCACTCGATAGGCTGATTTATTTAGCAACACAGCACCTGGAACAAGGTCAATACAATGCTGTATGTCTCTTATTGGAGGAAGGCCTGGTGGTATCTCATTTGGTATAACATCATGATATTCTTCAAGAAGATATTTCATCTCCGGAGGTGGTTCATTACTAACTCCATTTTTTTCTAACAACAAGAACACATAAATTTCACTTCCCTTCTCCAACTCTTTTCTACATTTCTGTTTGGGTAAGCAAAGCATTTCCCTCCCCTTTAGTAGGTTTAAGAACACATTCTAACTTCGAAGGACCAAAATAACTTTGACCCCATCTTTAAAGAATGTATAAGTATTCCTATAGCCATCATGCATTACTCTCCTATCATACTGCCATGGTCTACCAAGAAGTAAATGACAAGCATCCATAGGAACAACATCACACCATATTTCATCTTTATACTTTTTCCCAATAGAAAATGAAACAAGGCAGCGTTTGTTTACCTTGATCTCGTTATCTTTCCGCAGCCATGAAATCTTGTAAGGTTGCGGATGCTTCTCTGTTTGAAGGCCAAGTTTATCAATCATCTCCGTAGACACCACATTTTCAAAGCTGCCACCATCAATAATAACATTGCACACCTTACCATGAGAAGTACATCTGGTATGGAAGATATTTTTGCGAAGCCAATCATCTTCTCGTTCTTGGGCAATATTCAAACTCCTTTGAATAATAAAGAGAGAATCACCTTGATCTGCATAAGTGACTTCCTCTTCATCAGCAAATTCTGGATTACTGAAATTGATCAGGGCATCTGTCTCTATCTCTTCATCACTTTCTTCCTCTACTAGTGTTACAATTTTACGATTAGGACACTCAGAAGCAATATGTCCATAGCCTTGGCATTTGAAATAGCGATGGGAACTAGCGTTTGAAGAGCTTTGGGCTTGTTTGGAACTATTACCTTGCTCATTCTTTGAAGAAGCTTTTGGGTTTGTTTTCAGACCTGTTTTAGGCTTAGGATAAGAATTACTGCCACGATTGGGAGTGCCATCGCGATTAGCAAAACGAGAGTTGCGAACGTGTGCCTCTTTAAGTTGTTTCTCCACTCTAAGAGCAAGCCTACACACATCATTGTAGGACTAGTAGGGTTGCAATTGGACCACATTGCAGATTTCTGATCTCAATCCCCCAAGAAAACGTGCTATGGTTTGTTCTTCCAGTTCGGTCAGATCGCATTTCATCATCAAATTATCAAATTCTGCCACATACTCTTCCACACATAACTCTTTTTGCCTGAAATTGTGAAACTTAAGGAAAACATCTTGCCTGTAATTTTCAGGCAGGAATTTCCTCTTAAGCTCTCTTTTCATTTTCTCCCATGTCAAAATTCGACCTCTGCCCTCTCTTTCTCTTTATTTCTTCAAATTCTCCCACCATAAAGAAGCATACTTCTTTAGCTTGATTGCGGCAAGCTTTACTTTACAAATTTCAGGCACATTTTTGTATTCAAAAATACGCTCAACCGTATTAAGCCAATCAATGAACTCATCAGGATGCATTCTTCCTTCAAATTCTGGAATGTCAACCTTCACATCAAAATCATGGAAGAAATGATTTCGTAATTCATGAGGAGGAGGTGGAGTGCTATCACTAGATGCTTCGCTACGCTGATTGTGAAACGGATTATCATCATCATGAACTGCATTTTCCCATTCGTCACCATTTTCACCCCTATCTTCTTGATTTTTCATTACCTCCAAACGTTGCTGGACTTGCTGGAGCTGCTGCCTGAGATCTTCAATGATCAAATCTCGTTCGTCTCTTTGAGGAGGAGGCGGTTGGCTAGTAGAAGCAGCCTTGCGAGTGCGACCAGCCATTGAACCAAAAGCTCTGATACCAAATCTGATACCGGATCTTCGAGATATGGCTCTGATACCAATCTGATACCGGGCTGCTGGATTGTAATAGATCAGGATAGGATCTTCAAGTTGATTATCAACTCAACCAATGGCTGGAACAAATAAAATGGAACATAACAAATACTCTTTCAAAGGGATAACAAGCTCCCCACCAAAGTAAACACCAATGGGATACAGATAATTCACCACCCAAGGATGTAAACCAAGGATACAGGGCTTAAACTAACTCACCACTCTATGGAATCCACCAAGAGATACAGAGTTAAGAAGAAATCAGTATAAACACTGAAATTTCACTCAAATTCGAATTCCAAACTTCACTCTCTTGAATACACAACTTTAGAACTTAAATAACTTGGAACAACCCTCCAAGCATAGGTAAAAGACAATAATTAAATGATTTCAACAATTACAGCTTAACTACTACATTGACAACTCATTTATTAACTAAGACTCATAAGTAAACTCATTAGGTAATAAAGGCACAACCAACTAAGCTAGAAATTCAAATTCTAACCAACTAAGCAATAAAATTCAAATTCTAGAGTAGACTTTAATGCACCATTAATTATGAACCAGCTGTGAAGAGATAGTCATAAATTCCTGCAGACAACTCCAAATGACACATTGACAAATGTGTTAGAAAGCTGACTTCAAGATCTTTTACAGCCATAAATCTTGACATTTAATTCTCTGCACAGCAATATCAGTTCTTTTACGAAATTACCCCTCATTCTGGTTCATGTGCATTCTTGACCATTGTAATAATTTGCACCCTTTGATGATCTATCATGAATCCCATGGATTGTAACACTCCTGTGTCAAGTTTTGTTGTGTCTCAATTTAGGTTCATCAAATTTTGGATTTGGGTTTTTTATTATTCTTCAACTTTGTGTAAAATTGGGTCATGTTGGTCCAAGTTCAAGAATCTCTTTATCTTGATTTATTGATTGAGAGTTTTGTCCATTTTACTAAACCTACGCAAAGATTTCCATTAATCACAATTTAAGGTCAACACTTTATTTCAAGATGAAGACTAAAAAATGTAAAAGAATTGAAACAAATGTCAAATAGGCATAAGCAAAATATTATACTAAAATATCATAAAAAGTTTTACAATATTGACCAATTAACATTAATTATTTATGCTTAAGAGTGTATTTTCATTCATTTATCAATGACTTAGTTTCCTTTCAAATGCACTAAGTGGGTTAAAACGCATAAAAACGTGTTAAATCGCATAAAAACGTGTTAAATTATATAATAGCGCATGTGCTGTTAAGCACAACCAATGACACATGCAACACTATGGATATTAAAAAGCACCTTGATTATGATAGATATGCACATTAAGGATGATTTTATGGCTTATTCTAGTTTTAAACTCGCAAAATGCCCTAAAACACATAAAAATGGGTTAAATTACATAACGATGCATGGGTTGTTTAGCATAATAAATGACACGTGCACCGCTTTGGGTATTAGAAAAATACCTCGATTATCATAAAGATGCAGGCTGAAGATGATCTAATGGCTTAGTTTGATTTTAAACTCACTCAATGTGCTAAGATGTATAAAAACGCGTTAAATTGTATAATAGCAAACGAACTATTTAGCACAACAAATGACACGTGCACTGCTCCAGTTATTATAAAAACATGTCGATTACCATAGAGATGAATGTTGAAGGTGAGTTTTTGGCTTTTTTTTCTTTCAAACTCGCTAAGTGCGCTAAAATGTACAAAAACATGTGAAATTGCATAACGGCGAACGAGTTGTTTAGCACAACTAATGACATATGCATAACTCTGGTTATCAGTAAAACATCTCGATTACCATAGAGATGCACATAAAAGGTGTTTTCATGGCTTAATATGTTTTAAACTAGCCAAATGTGACACAGAAGTGTTGCAATCCATGGGATTCATGATAGATCATCAAGGGGTGCAAATTGTTACAATGGTCAAGAGTGCACATGAACCAGAATGAGGGATAATTTCGTAAGAACTGGTATTGCTGTGCAGAGAATTAAATGTCAAGATTTGTGGCTATAAAAGATCTTGATGATACCGGATCTTTGAGATATGGCTCTGATACCAATCTGATACCGGATCTTCAAGATATGGCTTTGATACCAAATCTGATACTGGGCTGCTGGATTGTAATAGATGAGGATAGGATCTTCAAGTTGATTATCAACTCAACCAATGGCTGGAACAAATAAAATGGAACCTAACAAACACTCTTTGAAAGGGATAACAAGCTCACCACCAAAGTAAACACCAATGGGATACAGAAAATTCACCACCCAAGGATGTAAACCAAGGATACAGGGCTTAAAGGGATAACAAGCTCACCACCAAAGTAAACACCAATGGGATACAGATAATTCACCACCCAAGGATGTAAACCAAGGATACAGGGCTTAAACTAACTCACCACTCTATGGAATCCACCAAGAGATACAGAGTTAAGGAGAAATCAGTATAAACACTGAAATTTCACTCAAATTCGAATTCCAAACTTCACTCCCTTGAATACACAACTTTAGAGCTTAAATAACTTGGAACAACCCTCCAAGCATAGGTAAAAGACAATAATTAAATGATTTCAACAATTACAGCTCAACTACTACATTGACAACTGATTTATTAACTAAGACTCATAAGTAAACTCATTAGGTAATAAAGCATAACCAACTAAGCTAGAAATTCAAATTCCAACCAACTAAGCAATCAAATTCAAATTCTAGAGTAGACTTTAATGCACCATTAACTATGAACCAGCTGTGAAGAGATAGTCATAGATTCCTGCAGACAAGTCCAAATGACACATTGACAAATGTGTTAGAAAGCTGACTTCAAGATCTCTTACAGCCACAAATCTTGACATTTAATTCTTTGCACAGCAATGCCAGTTCTTTTACGAAATTATCCCTCATTCTGGTTCAGGTGCACTCTTGACCATTGTAATAATTTGCACCCCTTGATGATCTATCATGAATCCCATGGATTGTAACACTCCTATGTCAAGCTCCCCTGGTTGAGAAAGACTCGACCTCGAGTCTTGATTGTTGTTTTCACCAAGATAAGGACTAAGGTCAGAGATATTAAATGTGTTGGAAACACCATAATGCTCAGGTAGCTCAACTTTGTAAGCATTCTCTCTAATACGTTGTAAAACTTTGAATGGTCTATCAGCTCTAGGCTTCAACTTGGCATATTTGCCTAGAGGAAACCTTTCCTTTCTAAGGTGTATCCACACTAGATCTCCTTCTTTGAACTCAGCATACTTCCAATGTTTGTTTGCTGCAGCTTTATACTTCTCATTTTGTTTCAAAATCTTCTCTCGAACTTGTTCATGCAGCTTCTTGATGTTCTTAGCCCTCTCCTCTGCATCACTGCTAAATTGAGTTTTGGAAGGAATAGGAGCTAAATCCAAAGGACTTATTGGATTCTTGCCATAAACAACCTCAAAAGGACTATGACCAGTGGTTTGACTTGATGATCTGTTGTAAGCAAACTCAACTTGAGGTAAAACAAGATCCCATTGCCGTAAATTCTTACCAACATAACTCCTCAGAAGATTTCCCAAGCTTCTGTTGATAACTTCAGTTTGTCCATCTATTTGAGGATGATGAGATGAACTAAAGGTAAGTGTAGTCCCCAGCTTTTTCCAAAGTGTACGCCAAAAATGAGATAAGAACTTCGGATCACGATTTAAGACTATGGCCTTAGGAATGCCATGCAATTTCATAATCTCCTTGAAGTACAAATCGGCCACATGAGTTGCATCATTTGTCTTGTTACAGGGGACAAAATGAGCCATTTTAGAAAATTGGTCAACCACCACTATGATTGAATCTTTGTTTCGCTGTGTTCTAGGCAATCCCACCACAAAATCGAAGCTAACATCTTCCCATGGATCATTAGGAACAGGTAATGGAGTGTACAAACCAGTGTTCTACCCATGACTTTTTGCCACATGACAAATTGTACACCTCTTCACGTGCTTCATCACATCCCTTTCCATCTTCGGCCAATAGAAGTTTTCCTTCACAATAGCAATAGTTTTGTCTCTCCCAAAATGACCGCTAATGCCACTGCCATGTGCTTCATTAATGATTAATTCTCTCAAGGAACATTGAGGAATACACAATTGGTTTGCCTTGAGTAGATAACCATCCTGCAAAACAAATTGGTTAGATGAAAACTCATTACAATTACTCCATATTTTGCCAAAATCTGGATCATCCTTGTAAAGCTCTTTTAAAACCTCAAACCCAACAACATTCACTTGCATAGAGGTCAGCAAAGAATGTCTTCGGCTTAAGGCATCAGCCACCACATTTTGAACTCCAGATTTATGCTTGATGGTAAAGTTGAAAGCTTGAAGAAACTCTACCCATCTAGCATGTCGAACATTAAGCTTCTGTTGGCTGTTGATAAACTTCAAAGCTTCATGGTCAGAATATAGAACGAATGGTTTTGGCAAGAGATACTGACTCCAATGCTTCAAAGCTCGACAAATAGCATACAACTCTTTGTCATAAGTTGAGTACTTTTTGCGAGATGCATTCAATTTTTCACTAAAGAAAGCAATCGGTCTACCTTCTTGGCTAATAACAGCACCAATACCAATATTGGAAGCATCACATTCTACTTCGAAAACCTTGCTGAAATCTGGAAGTGATAAGATAGAAGCTTCTATCATCTTCTTTTTACTCACCAAAAGAGTTGGGATAGCACAAGGACTCCTGCTTTTCCTCACTAACTCTTTAGTGATAAGCTCATTAACCTGCCGTTGTAATTCTTCATGTTTTGTAGGACTTATTCGATAGGCTGATTTAATTGGCAACACTGCACCTGGAACAAGATCAATACAATGCTGTATGTCTCTCATTGGACGAAGTCTTGGTGGTATCTCATTTGGTATGACATCATGGTGTTCTTCAAGAAGATATTTCATCTGCGGAGGTGGTTCATTACTAACTCCATTTTCTTCTAACAACAAGAACACATAAATTTCACTTCCCCTCTCCAACTCTCTTCTACATTCTGTTTGGGTAAGCATAGCATTTCCCTCCCCTTTAGTAGGTTTAGGAACACATTCTAACTTTGAAAGACCCAAAATAACTTTGACTTCATCTTTAAAGAATGTATAAGTATTCCTATAGCCATCATGCATTACTCTCCTATCATACTGCCATGGTCTACCAAGAAGTAAATGACAAGCATCCATAGGAACAACATCACACCATATTTCATCTTTGTACTTTTTCCCAATAGAAAATGAAATAAGGCAGTGTTTGTTTACCTTGATCTCATTATCTTTCCAAAGCCATGAAATCTTGTAAGGTTGAGGATGCTTCTCTGTTTGAAGGCCAAGTTTATCAATCATCTCCTTAGACAGCACATTTTCAAAGTTGTCACCATCAATAATAAAGTTGCATACCTTGCCATGAGAAGAACATCTGCTATGGAAGATATTTCTGCGAAGCCAATCATCTTCTCGTTCTTGGGCAATACTCTGAATAATAAAGAGAGAATCACCTCGATTTGCATAAGTGACTTCCTCTTCATCAACAAATTCTTGATTATCGAAATTGATCAAGGCATCTGACTCGATCTCTTCATCTATTTCGTAAAAGTCATCAAATATTGGTGGTTTTCCATGATCCTCAAAGAAGTCATGGTCTACTTCATCATTCTCCACCGATTCATCTTTATTAGCATAATTGTCCAAAGGACTTTGATATTCTACTTCTCCATGCATTCCACCTGCGAATTCTTTATTTTTCAGAATTACTAAATGTTGCTGGAGTTGTTGGAGCTGCCGCATAAGATCTTCAATGATCAAACATTGTTGGACTTGCTGGAGTTGCCGCCTGAGATCTTCAATGATCAAATCACGTTCATCTCTTTGAGAAGGAGGCAATTGGGTAGGAGAAGCAGCCTTGTGAGTACGACCAGCCATTGAACCAAAAGCTCTGATACCAATCTGATACCGGATCTTCGAGATATGGCTCTGATACCAAATCTGATACCGGATCTTCGAGATATGGCTCTGATACCAATCTGATACCGGATCTTCAAGATATGGCTTTGATACCAAATCTGATACTGGGCTGCTGGATTGTAATAGATGAGGATAGGATCTTCAAGTTGATTATCAACTCAACCAATGGCTGGAACAAATAAAACTCTTTGAAAGGGATACAAGCTCACCACCAAAGTGAACACCAATGGGAAACAGAAAATTCACCACCCCAAGGATGTAACCAAGGATACAGGGCTTAAAGGGATAACAAGCTCACCACCAAAGTAAACCCCAATGGGATACAGATAATTCACCACCCAAGGATGTAAACCAAGGATACAGGGCTTAAACTAACTCACCACTCTATGGAATCCACCAAGAGATACAGAGTTAAGGAGAAATCAGTATAAACACTGAAATTTCACTCAAATTCGAATTCTAAACTTCACTCCCTTGAATACACAACTTCAGAGCTTAAATAACTTGGAACAACCCTCCAAGCATAGGTAAATGACAATAATTAAATGATTTCAACAATTACAACTCAACTACTACATTGACAACTGATTTATTAACTAAGACTCATAAGTAAACTCATTAGGTAATAAAGCATAACCAACTAAACTAGAAATTCAAATTCCAACCAACTAAGCAATCAAATTCAAATTCTAGAGTAGACTTTAATGCACCATTAACTATGAACCAGCTGTGAAGAGATAGTCATAGATTCCTGCAGACAAGTCCAAATGACACATTGACAAATGTGTTAGAAAGCTGACTTCAAGATCTCTTACAGCCACAAATCTTGACATTTAATTCTTTGCACAGCAATGCCAGTTCTTTTACAAAATTATCCCTCATTCTGGTTCAGGTGCACTCTTGACCATTGTAATAATTTGCACCCCTTGATGATCTATCATGAATCCCATGGATTGTAACACTCCTATGTCACTTGAAGTCAGCTTTCTAACACATTTGTCAATGTGTCATTTGGAGTTGTCTGCAGGAATATATGATTATCTCTTCACAGCTGGTTCATAGTTAATGGTGCATTAAAGTCTACTCTAGAATTTGAATTTGATTGCTTAGTTGTTTGGAATTTGAATTTCTAGCTTAGTTGGTTGTGCTTTATTACCTAATGAGTTTACTTATGAGTCTTAGTTAATAATTGAGTTTTCAATGTAGTAGTTGAGCTGTAATTGTTGAAA
>SNVD02015769.1:0-12194 GCA_013180625.2 Boswellia sacra | reverse complement strand
ACGCCTGGGTGGTGGGCGGCCTGCAGCCTAACGAGGACACAGGCAAACTCGAACCCTTCCTTGGATTTGTTGACAAACTAGGCACTTCTTACAAATCTAATGTGATTGCCACTGGTCTAGGTATGCACTTGGCAATGCCATTGTTCCGCGAACTCATCGATCACCAGGACCGACTACCCACGGAGGTAGAGGCGAGGGCTCTTATTACAAAGTGCATGGAGGTGCTCTACTATCGGGACGCTCGCTCGTTGCCAAGATATCAGGTGGTTGTAATCAAAGCTGACGGAGTACATACAGAGGGACCCATTGAGTTGAAAGGTAACTGGGAGGTCGCTCATTATGTAGCTCGGTATTGAGGCTCGAAATCCAGGAGATATTAAAAGGTGGTGAGAGAGAAATGTAAAATATTTTTATATTGATACAACAAGCACTGTAACCTGAGTGTTGTATTTAATGTTGCTTGCCAAGAGCATCTGAATCTCTTCGGATCTGGCTGCACTCCCTAGAAAGCCCACAGAGAGGGCACTTTAGTCGGATCTTTTTCGAGAGTGTGACATTGACGATATCATCGCTTGTGATGGCAGCATGACAGGCTTTGCATCGCCTCAATTTTGGCGTGTCTGCGCCATTGACATGGACAACGTGTTTCTCCTGTATCTGTTTGGTGATGTAACCGAGACGGGCAGCCTGTGACTTGGTCTTGTCCTCGAGCTGCTCGCTCAATTGCTGCAAGTAGCTGAGATGTAGATACTGCATGCTCAGCTATGTTGATGGAATAGCCCAAATGAAGTAGGACAACGGAATAGTTGCGTTCGTAGCCATAGAACTTTCATTGAGGGGAATTTGTGTTTGCCGATTTAGCGGCGGCGAGCGTGAGCAGAGCGCGATGTGTGATGACGATTTCCCTGTGAGAGATGTCGCTCTAGTCATAGGTATCGCAACAATCAAACATAATACTCATGACTCGGAATTGAATGGGTTTTGACCCAGACACTCCTTTTTGTGATTTCTAAGCGATTTCCATCTTCCTGACTATGGGCCGATCTCTTGCCAAGCGGATGTCATATTCCCCACAGGTGTCTATAGGACCCCCCGCAAAGCTTTGCAGCGACTCGCGGCCAATGCCAACTGACGACTTGTGTGTTGGCACATTTAAGTGACGTATTGGTCACAGTCAGTCACACAAATGACTGTCAAGGAGTAACATCATTGCTAAGAGAATCTCTCTCTCTCTCTCTATCTGGTGGCGAAGAGACGACGAACATGAGAACTAGAAACTGGTTGCCGCTCATAGCGCCGCTGGTGCTGCTGGTGCTGTCGCCGTTGATAGAGAGGGTCTCGGCCACAAGACTGTTCCCAAATCCGCTGCATGTCACATCCACTGTGTACCTGAACACTGAGGTGAGTGTCCTCTCTGGGACGACGCAAAATAGTCTCCTCTAATAGCACTAATCTAATTAACATATTAATGACTGAACCCAACGACTAACCTCTGACGAGCACCCAGGTCAATGAAGGCGAGAAAGATCCGTTCGTGTTCCAGTACCAAGTGGAGGAGTTCGTGGACATGGACACGAATCGTTCGTCGCTGTCGGTGTTATCCGTCTTCAACAACGATGTAAGGATCTTCTACAATCAGATGGGTCCCGAAGAGTTTGACGAGCGCCGTTTCATAAGGTACGAACCTCTGAAGGTGTCCTGCAGCTTGGCCTCCATCGACCTGTGGCCTCTCAGTTATCTGCGCTCGCAAGTCATTCAAATGAATGAGCGACCAGCGGATATCAATCCGCAGCACGTGGACGTGGCCTTGGGCCCCAGTGGACTGTTGTTCGCCATCGAGGACCATCTCGACGACTTTGTCTACCGCACGACAGTCTTTAGCTCGGCAAGACTCACCGACGTGGACGTGTACACGAAACAGTACAGCTACTTCTCGCTCGGCGGCTGGCATCACGTCACACTCGTCGTGCACCTGCCCAATCGCGGCGCCACCAAGGAGGCGGGCGACAGTCTAGGGCAACTGTTTCTGGGCGACGAAGTCGAGTCGGAGGACGAGAATCAGGAGGAGGGCCAGACGCTGATTGAGCGCTTGAATGTGGTGTTGGTGGGCGCGTGTCTGGCGCATGTGGACAACATGGAAGACGATGGCGCCGACGATGAGGACGACGATGCCCGCATGCTGCCCCATTCGATGGACATTCAGCTTGACGAGAAGTTGTTCTGTCGCCGCGACAAGCTGCTCTTTAGCATACACTACGGCATAGTGGCCGCCCACGCGCCCGGCGCTCTGGTGGGCAAGAGTCTCGAGGATCTGGGCGATGGCTCTGAGCTGCTGTACGATTTCCGTCACGAGCCCTTCGTGACACCGGTGGGCATTGGCTGCTGGCCGAGCGAGCGCCTCGCAGATCCCGAATGGCAGATCAGTTTGGTGCGCGACAACAAGCTGGACGAGCTGAGTGCCAATTACGTGACAGAGTACGACACTCGGGGCGTGAATTATGTGGCCTACAGCAAGCGCATGAATCTGCTTCGTGTCGACCGAAACGGACGCAAGAGTGTGTACGACCTGAAGCAGGGCCTCTCGTACCATGTGGGCCAATTCAGCGCCTCGCACGAACTGGTGGCGGCCGCTGGCTACGACCAGGCACTTGAGCGCTGTGTCGTACTCGACATGCCCGACTCGAATGGGCCCCAGAACAAGGCGGCCGCCGACTTGACCACTTTCCAGGTGCTCGGCCTGGGCGGCGGCCCAGGCCAACGGGCGCACCAGCGCCACGAGGGCCTCCACTATATGGGCGCGCGCGCAATCGACCACGCCCACTATGAGGTGTTCGAGCGCCGCGTCGACCCGGAAGCCGTGCCGTTGGTGCTGCAGACGTCGCTGTTCCGGGCGCGCGACCGCGACCGCGTCTATGTGACCTATTACGCGCAAACAATGGCCGAGCTGGTGGGCGCCACAGCGACCAGATGGACGGTGATAGACACCATAAAACAGTGGTCCAGGACGAGCAGCGACGACCCGAAGGCGCTGGTGTTGCGCTTTATGGAGCTGTGGGTGTTCGATCCGAGTCGACGAACGAGGCGGCTCGTGAATCGGGCCACCTTCTCGGACTTCAGCTGGGGCCTCGACGTGGAGCCGGCCAACGAGCCGCTGAGCTCCACTAGCCTCACCACCGGCCCGGTGGGCTCGCGTCTCTTCGAGGTGGCGCCCTGTATACAGGCGCGCGGCGGCCAGGCCCAGCTCTCGATGGAGCTCCGCTACGACTCGCTGCTTGGCGCGCCGAGCGACACAATGGTGGCGGCGGTGGGCGCCAATCTGGAGCCAATCAGTGAGCAGGTGCGCGAGATGCTGGTCAGCACCCTGGAGGTGTCGCCTCTTAACATTGTGGAGCTCCAGGTGGCGCCAGTGCGCTCGGCGAGTGTCAACCGGAGCTGCGACCTGGTGGCGAGGGCGAAAATCGCCGAGCTGCGCTGGGGTATCAGCGATTTCCAATCTCTGGGCTCGGCCAACCTCACGGACGACATCTTCGACGCGCACATCCAGCGCGTGGTCACCAACAGACACTCGCTGAACGAGTGCAAGCTCGAGTCGATCGCTCACCCGAAGCCCAACTGGTTTGCCTACTGTCCCGGCGCCACGAGCTGCCTTCTGCTCGACCAGAGCGATCAGCTCAAGACGAGACTGGCCCGTCGGGACGCCGGCACGCCGACTGCCGCCTCCTTGGCCAAGCCCACCATCGCGCGACTCGCCAACGTCACCTGTTCGGCCTACTCGCTCAAGTACAGCACCGCCGACCGGGCGCGCAACGGCCGCAAGGCCGCCCTCAACCAGGCCGAGGACAACTACTGGCTGCTGGCGCGCCGCTCCTTCCGGCTGGAGCTGTGGCCGCCCGGCAGTCGACTCATGAATGACAGTCCCCTCATCTACCGCGCCTCGCCGCACGTCCACGAGCTGCGCCAGCTCGACCCGCTCGGCCATCGGCTGGCCAACGAGCCCGCGCTCGTCCAGGGCCTCCGCTACTCGACCACCCGCGAGGAGCCCGGCGCGCGCAACATGAACACTCGCGTGTCGGGCGCCGGCTCGGGCCGGCTCGACGTCTTCCGCCACTGCCAGCTCGCCTGTCAACTCGACGAGCAGTGCGGCTCCTTCTCGGTGTGTCGCGCCGCAGAGAGCGGCTACCGGCCTGAGGTTGGCGGGCGCGCCGGAAGTGGCAACGACTGCGTCCTATCGACGGTGAGGCTCACTGAGGGCCGACTGAAGAAGCTGTCGCTGAGTGCGGCCGGCGAGCAAAGCGCCTCCAAGTTCAGCGTGCGCATGTCGAGCGAAATCGAGTCGCAGGTGCTGGTGATGTATCGCAACGAGGCGTGCACGCTGCACCCGCGCGACTTCCTCGCCGACTACGTGATCCTGCGCAGGTACATCAAGCTGGGCGACGACTCGGCCTACTATGCGGGGCCCAAGCGCTCGCCGTTGTCAGACAAGAGGAACCACGAGAAGCGGCGCCTGACGCTCGACGACTGCGCCGGCCTAAGCTTTGAGCACAATTTGTTCCAGGCGAACGCCGCCCGCGCCAACTTCACCTACTGCCCACTCGACTCGCACTGCATCCTGCCCATGGCCGACAACACCGCGCGCCAGCTGGCCAACTCGTCCGCCTACTGCTACGTCTACGGCCGCAACACCGACCAGGCCTACGAGCGCAAGCACTCCACCCACCTGTTGCTCGCGCGCCACGCCCACGAGGCCAGAGCCGACGCCGCTGGGCCGACCTCGGCACAGTGGACCGCACAGTCGGCGGGCGCGCAGTCGACGAGCGCTCTGGCCGAGGCCGAGCGCATGGAGTCCGAGCACCTGGTGCGCCGCTTCTGGACCAGCGACCCCACCGAGCGCACCTGTGCGCGCGAGTGCAATCTCCACCAGACCAGGTGTCTCGCCTACGACGCCTGTCGTCAGGGCGGTCTCGTCCTGTGCGTCCTCTTCCCCGTGCGCAGTCCTCTCGTGGAGCCGAGCGTCCACCTGCCGCTGTTGGCCTTCGAGCGCACCGTTGAGCTCAACTACACGTCCAAGCTGGTGGCCAGCATGCTCTGCACGCATCACTACCTCAAGAGCGACTTCTTTGAGGTGCGCCTCCGGACGCTGCTGGCTGAAGAGAGTGGCATCCCAGTGGACAACGTGGAGCGCGAGCTGCGTATCGACCAGCTCGAGAGCCAGATCGGGCGCGACGACGAGCGCGCCAGCGACGAGCAGGCCAAAGAGATCGAGCACGAGGCGCCCCTGGCCGCACTGCAGCCAGGTGCAGCCGAGCTGCCCGCGGCGGCGGGGCCGGCGGAACAAAACCAACTCGTCCACCTGATGTCGCTTTTCGTGGGCCTCCTGCTGGGCGCCGTCGGCTGTCTCTACAGACACGAGATTAGGGCCACCATCGGGCGCCAGTACCAGTCCCTCCAGGAGCGCCGCGCGCTGGCCCGCGAAGGACGCGCTCGACTGGTGCTCGACGACAGGGCGTGACGTGGCGCGTCCGCTTATCGGCGCCAGAGCAACAGAAAGCCTCCCTCTATCTAGGGGATCTCTTTAGCATCCATAAACAACAACCTCTGCACCCCGACAACATTATCATCATCAGCAGGAGTATCTAAACCACAACAACAACAATCGCTGTAATCTTCCGCAGCACCTCAAGGAGGGGGCGGGGTCGGTCGAGTGGCACGTGCGGGAACGCTTGCACTAAGACAGATGCCGGCGCGTCCTCGTCGTCGTTCTGATCACTGTCGTTGTCGCCGTAGATCTGCAGCCGACAACAACAACAACAACAACAACCTGAGATTCGCGCCCAGATCGCGACGGCCCGCGTGAGGCCGCGTCGCACCCGACGACACTCATTGATGACGAGCCGCCAGCTCATCAGCTTAATTGATCAACTAGCGAGCACTTGGGTGCTGAATCACTCGATTGATTCGCGTAACTTGATAGTGGTGATTTGTATTGCGGAGGCGGACGCCCGAAAAACAATCGCGGCGCCGCAGACGCTCATCATGCGCTTGACAACTCCTGGCGCCGCGCTAATTGCCCGCCGGCGCGGAGTCGAGTAGCCGTGAGCAATCAAGAGCGACGCTTGATTGCTCATCGGCGCCACTCCTGTCGCCGTCGCCGCCAGCGCAACGCCAACATTACCTTATCAACTGTCTGCGATCGTTCAAGATCTGTCCCACTCTTCGCAGCTCGTCGTCACGCTTGCGTCTTCGGCATCCGTACGCCCGCGGCCGCCCGTACACTCCTAACGGGAACGATGGCGCACTTTCACGGCGGATACTCAATCTAGCGCATCGCAACAAAGTCAACACGAACACCTCGGCAGAAAGCCAGAACTCAATGCTTACAGCAATTTACACAATCGCTTGCATCTAGTGCAAGCCTTTACTTTTCATTTATTGTTTAATTTTGTCCTACAGTTGCGTTGCGATGCTTGTCAGCTTCGTCTTCGTCGTCATCATCCTCATCCTCGCGGTCGTCATTGTGGCCGTCTCCGTCTGTGTGATTCTATGTTTGCCTTTCATTGTGTGGGTGTGTGTGGGCGTGTTTGTGTGTGTAGATGTGCCTACATGGATGAGTGTATGTGTGTTTCTGTGCCTGTGCCAGTGAGCTCTATTTGACTTTCCTAGTCACCTTTTGTTTTTATCGCTCACCACTTGAGCTTGCCCGGGATGTACTTGTCAATGAGGCCTTGGTAGTAGGGCATGAGCTCCTCGATGTTTGGGACCGGTGCCGACTTTGTGTACAGGTCGAACCTGTTGAACTCTCGAATGAGCTCCATCGTCTTCAGGTCCTCGTCTGTGCACAGGTGCATGTAGTCGCCGCCAGTGTGCCATGGGTAGAATGAGTGGAGGCGGATAATGCGGATGGCTTCGGCCGGCAAGCTGCACTGCGGGTGGTTCTGGAGCACTCGAGCCATGTACTCGTCGTGGCCCCAGCTGAAGAGGACATTGTCGAGGCCGCACTTGGGCTTGTAGATTCCGTACTTGGTGTTGTAGTGCGGGTCCTTGAGGTCAGGACAGTCGTCGAATGAGTTCTCACGGTAGACAATGGAAGATCCGTACTGGCAGCCAACAACGTATGTGTCGCCAACGACAGCCCACTGCTCTTCGCCCCATAGTGCCATTACCTTTCCGAGGTCGTGGATGAGACCAGTTAGATGGAACCAGTCTTGGTCTGGGTGTTCGGCGCGGATGCGCTCAGCTGTCTGAAAGGCGTGCACAATGTTGGGCAGGTCACTGTCTGGGTCACTCTCGTCGATGAGAGCGTTGAGCTTGACGAGGGCCTCCATGATGGTCAGCTCGGCGTGGTTGAAACGAGTCCACTTGGCAATTCTGCTGCGCACGAAGTCCACCGTTTGGTTCTTGTGCATCTCGTAGTAGGTGCGCTTGACACGCCTCTGGATGTAGTCTTCCTCCTCCTCGCTGTATTTGCGGAACTCCTCCACCGCTTTGCCGTAAGTATCGAGCTGTGTCTGCTTCTGTTCAGCCGCCGTGTGCTCTGGTCGGAAATGCTCTGAAGGGTCCAGAATGAGAACTTTCTGCTCGTTGTCTCCGTTGATGTCGTGCTCGCATGGTTCCGGTGAGGAGGAGCCTGAGCGGGTCTCTTCCTCCTCTTGACGGTGCTCGTCAACGTGGTAGTATGCCCTGACTGTAGCCATTTCGTATGTGAAAGATGTGTGTTTGAGTATTTAGATTGGAGTTTGTGAAGGAGTGTATGATTCTGTTTTAGGCTGTAATTGGTGATTGGCCAAAAGTTAACTCTCGGGTTATGTTTGATTTCTAGACTTGTTGCTTTGGATTGCCAAGCTGTCTTTGATACTCTTTCTCGCTCCGAAGATCGCCTTATATAGTGGACGAGCTCGAGTTTGGGCGCTAGGTGATCTTTCGCACAAGCTTGCGCTCGTCGGAAGGAATTGCCGTAGATTGACATCTAACAAGCCTGCTGAGAAATTGTTCACGGTGCCATCGCCGCGGCTTACGCTGACAATCATGTTGATGATGATGATGATGATGATGATGGTACTAGTGGTGGTAGTGACAGAGAGATGCCGTGTTGCAACTGTCGACCAAGCTGCGGGCACAACAATCAATCGAGTGCACGAGCGGCGCGCGCATGAATTGAATGAATTCGTATCAAGAGATCTCTTGAAAACGAGAGATCTCTTCAGTTGGTTAAATGAGAGATCTCTTCAGTTGGTTAAACGAGAGATCTCTTCAATTGGTTAAGAGATCTCTTGAACCGACAACTGGATTGGCGCTCTGGGGCTAGATCGCGGCCGGTTATTGTAGTTGGCGCTATGTTTGCAGTTAGGAGTCAAGCAACGAGTGTGTAACACAACCTCATTCCGTCTTATCGCTTTCTTGATCTCACGGATCCGATGAGCTGAACAAGTTGCTTACATTGAACACCCCGCGCTTCTGCGCGTCGACAAATTTGAGTCATGATGAGTAAAAGGCGCTCGAACATTGAGTACTTGGCTCGTCTGAAGTGTCGAGATGGCGGCAGGAATGGAACGCGGTACATCTCATTCGCCACGAAGGTTGGTGATCAATGTCAGATGAGTGTTTATATCAATGTGTCAAGAATAGATTGATATAAATGATTTCATTCTATGATATTATGACTCGTCTAGTTTCCTGTCTCTCTTTCCGCACACATGGTGCCCTGTCTGTGAGAGTGCAATCTTTCAGATTTGGATTAATTACTGTTTACCTAGATAACCAATGGTGGCTCCACAAACGTGGTGTTGGGTTTTGTAGTCCTAGTCAAGGATGCTAATTGTTTTTGCATCGAGACTATCTTGGACTGCAGCTCACTAACTCTTTCAGTATGTTGTTTTTGGATTGTGCTTATCTTTTCTCTCGTCTCCCTCTGATCTCTAGTGGTTGTGGCTCTGAGTTCAGCAATCTGATGGCGATGGCAATGAGAAGGGGGTAGGCGTCAGGTTAGTGACACAGATAAACGGATATGGAAATAAATCATTTGTGAGTCATATATGATCAGTTGAATTCTCACCTGCTGATCTTTGTTCAACAAATCCCGCTCCTTCATCTGGAGCTTCTTGTTGAGGGATGCAACTTGGTCTTTCAGCTGAGCCACCACAGAGGAAAGATCATTACTGCTATTTGGATCAACGAAGCGACCATCAATGAGCGAACTCATCGAGGTAATGGACGATGACTGGAGAGAATTAGACGAGCCTGACTCTAGGCGAGGCTTTTTGTGTGAGTCGCGATGCTTTTCACGGTTGCTATTATGGGCCGAGGAATCGTAAGAGGACGACCGATTTTGTAGGTGAGAGGCTGTACTGGTCGAAGAGGACGAGGATCTTTGATACGGATCGGAATTGTTTGGCACACCGGAGTTGCTGGATCCAGTGCTGTGACGTTGATGATTGCTTGAGGTAGATGAGTGGTTGTGACGAATCGATGAAGAGGGTGAAGGATAGAGTTGTTTGCTACCAGATCCGCTCAACTTGGCTAACTTGGCAGCTTCTTTTTGACGAGCTTTAGCCAAAGTTCTCTTATATGCCATAGTGCAAAGCCAACAAAGAAGCTTATTGTCAACCTTTTTCTTGCTCTCGGGATCAGTCCGATCGAAAGCGCATTTCTGCTTACAATGTTCACAAGATAGGGGCGAGCCATACTTCTTCTCTGAGTTGGTACACCTCTGGCACTTCGTTCCGATGAATGCGGCTATGATGTTACAATAGGCACATGGACCTGGTTTGCCATGCTGTGTTTCGAGATGCTGGCATTTAGAGCAGATGGATGAAGATTTGGATCCGTTTGCATGGGATCCACTTTTGGGTTCTTGATGGAACTCTGTTCTGCAATAGTTGCATTTTATCACATGGTATGAGCTGCGGCAATCTGGACAAATTCGATGTCCTTGAGATAATTCATCGAAAGGGTGCCGGCTGTTGCATTTGGTGCATGCAAAAAGTTGGAGAGAAGAAGACGAGGACATGGCTGGAGTATATTACAGATTGGAGGATGTAGCAGAAAGCTTCTTGGATGATTAGTAGTGATGTTTGTTCGATTTGTAGAACTCTGTAGTTCTATGAGCTCCGGCGAGCCGGTGTTCCAAACCAAAAACGGTTTCTTTGCGTTGGAGGCCTCAGATCGTCCCTTGCACCTGAAGATGTAGATTAATAAATGCAGGTCTGAGGCAAGAGAAATGCTGCGAAGGGGAGAATGTGTAAACCCGAAGAGGAGTTGATTGATTAAGCAAGTCAGGTGAGGGACTGTTTGAAACATTTGAATCGGTAAATAAATAAACATCGCGAGTGCCCGCTGCTGCGCCGGTACGCCGTAAATCGAGCACAAGACCGCGCGCTGACTTCTCGTTAGCGTCAAGGGAATGTATGGGAATAGTCGATGAAGATACCGGCCAAATCCCGTTAGACAGCACTCACTGTGAATTTGGATTTCTTTCCACACATTATAATCACATGGTTCTCATGATATTTATTCTTCATCATCCGATATTCCAAATGCCAACCGGGACTTAGATTCTAGGAATGATAACAACTCTTCACGGCCCTTAATGTTATAGATCAAGCTCACTATCCTGAGTACCGTCTCATAGAGCATCACAGTCTCCACATAACTTATATCGAAATGTTTGATGTCGCCATTCTCGTCCTTTTGGTTCGCTTCGAATAGCTCCTGAAGGAATCCGTTAATATAGTCGCGTTGCTCGCTCTTGAAGAGTGACATGCGTATCTCTGACCGTAACTCATTGATGCACTTCCCTTTCAAGGCCATGAATCTATCATGAAAATCTGACTTGATTTTACCTTCCTTGACTTTTCTGAGATCATCTTGGAATTTGTATTTCAAAAGATACTTGAGGTGGACAAACTTGAGATCACGTACCACCTTGACTTTGGCGATATCTTTTTCCAGGTACTCCAACTCGTCTGAGGCAAACTCTTCTTTGGCATCATCCATACCTTTAACAATGAGTTTGCCTTGTGTGTACTCTTCTACTCGTTTGGGGGCACCTCTCTTGAGACCGGACCGAGTTCGCGATGGTTTTGCTGTGGTTCGTTTCCTTTCCTGTTGCTCGGTATCTCGCTTGGCAGTCTCAATAGTTTGCTTGAAACTCTTCTGAAGCTCACGAACATCAGCTATGAGAAGCTTTCTTTTGCTCGCCTCTTTCTCGACCTTCTTATAATTGGCCAAGACTCGCACGAGATCATTGACAGGTTTCACATCTGAGGAGTTCAGTTTCTTGGCGCTAATCTTAGCCTTAGAAGGAGTAGGCTCAGGTGGTTGTGGTGGTTGAGCACTTGGAGGAGGCTCGGCGGCTCTCATGGAACTTCTTGTTCTCCGTTTCATAATGATATGTCACGATTATGCTTTTAATTAAAACAGTTGTTAGATTGTGAATTTCAATTCATCGTGCGCGAGACGAATTAGATGGATTCTGATGATGCTCGCGATTTCATGTCGAAACTCGCCCAATGCAACAAGAATAAAATTGCAGACAATTTAGCCTGCAGTATCCGCGTGCGAATCGGTCCAATGGGCGAACCGAGGGTAGCCTAGAAGACTTTACTGATAAGCCCAGATATTGAGTGAGAATGGGCAGAAACAAAATCTAATGTCTACCTTTCTACGTGGGCCATAAGGAATGCGTTAATTGATGAAATCTACAACGAATCAGGACGTTCACAGAGTTTGACTGGATTACACACAAACCCTGTTCGTTTATGATTTATGTCATAGACGATGATGGGTACTAGCTTTACTCGGTCTAAAATTTGGCGATTGTCGGATACCCTAGAAGACCACAAGTATTGGTGCCACGCTCCATTAGAAAGAAGCCGTTATCTCCGAAATCAGGACCCCAAGAATTTTTCACTATCCAGTAGTCACCGTCCCGAGGGTTGCTGTCATAGCCTACGAGAGCGACCGCATGATCTGGATTGTCCTTGGCACAATTTTTGTCACGCCAGACGCCCCCAGGGTATCGTACCAGATTGTGCGCGTCCAAGGCTATCGCCACAGGCCCATATTTGGCCACCACCTCGACCAACTCAATCTCTGTTATGTTCGTGAGCACAATCGAGCCGGCGACGGTTAAAACAAAGTGCTTCTTGTCGATGAGACACTCACCTTCCCGGCCATTCCATTCATAGTGCCACCAGTCG